>JAWQFJ010005090.1:0-15927 GCA_034096865.1 Theodoxus fluviatilis
GCCTGATGACTGCCTGCCTGATGCATGCCTGCCTGATGCCTGCCTGCCTGATGCCTGCCTTCCTGATGTCTGCCTGCTGATGCCTGCCTGATGCCTGCCTGATGCCTGCCTGCCTGATGACTGCCTGATGCCTGCCTGCCTGCCTGCCTGATGCCTGCCTGCTTGATGACTGCCTGCCTGATGCCTGCCTGCCTGATGCCTGCCTGCCTGATGTCTGCATGCCTGATGCCTGCCTGCCTGATGACTGCCTGATGCCTGCCTGCCTGATGACTGCCTGCCTGATGTCTGCCTGCCTGCCTGATGCCTGCCTGATGCCTGCCTGATGCCTGCCTGCCTGATGACTGCCTGATGCCTGCCTGCCTGATGACTGCCTGCCTGATGACTGCCTGCCTGATGCCTGCCTGCCTGATGCCTGCCTGCCTGATGCCTGCCTGCCTGATGCCTGCCTGCCTGATGCCTGCCTGCCTGATGCCTGCCTGCCTGATGACTGCCTGCTGATGCCTGCCTGATGTCTGCCTGCCTGATGCCTGCCTGATGCCTGCCTGATGCCTGCCTGATGACTGCCTGCCTGATGCCTGCCTGCCTGATGACTGCCTGCCTGATGCCTGCCTGATGACTGCCTGCCTGATGCCTGCCTGCCTGGTGTCTGCCTGCCTGATGTCTGCCTGCCTGATGACTGCCTGCCTGATGACTGCCTGCCTGATGCCTGCCTGCCTGATGCCTGCCTGATGACTGCCTGCCTGATGCCTGCCTGCCTGATGACTGCCTGATGTCTGCCTGCCTGATGACTGCCTGCCTGATGCCTGCCTGATGTCTGCCTGCCTGATGCCTGCCTGCCTCATAACCTCCTGCCTGATGCTGCCTGATGCGTGCCTGATGCCTGCCTGCCTGATGCCTGCCTGCCTGCCTGATGCCTGCCTGCCTGCATGCCTGCCTGATGCCTGCCTGCCTGATGCCTGCCTGCCTGATGCCTGCCAGCCTGCCTGATGCCTGCCTGATGCCTGCCTGCCTGCCTGCCTGATGCCTGTATGCCTGCCTGATGCCTGCCTGCCTGCCTGATGATGCCTGCCTGCCTGCCTGATGATGCCTGCCTGCCTGCCTGATGCCTGTATGCCTGCCTGCCTGATGATGCCTGCCTGCCTGCCTGCCTGATGCCTGCCTGCCTGCCTGATGATGCCTGCCTGCCTGCCTGATGCCTGCCTGCCTGATGATGCCTGCCTGCCTGCCTGCCTGATGCCTGCCTGCCTGCCTGCCTGATGCCTGTATGCCTGCCTGATGATGCCTGCTTGCCTGCCTGATGCCTGCCTGCCTGCCTGCCTGATGCCTGTATGCCTGCCTGCCTGCCTGATGCCTGCCTGCCTGCCTGCCTGATGCCTGTATGCCTGCATGCCTGCCTGCCTGCCTGATGCCTGTATGCCTGCCTGATGCCTGCCTGCCTGCCTGCCTGATGATGCCTGCCTGCCTGATGATGCCTGCCTGCCTGCCTGATGCCTGCCTGCCTGATGATGCCTGCCTGCCTGCCTGCCTGCCTGCCTGCCTGATGCCTGCCTGATGATGCCTGCCTGCCTGATGATGCCTGCCTGATGCCTGCCTGCCTGCCTGATGCCTGCCTGCCTGCCTGATGCCTGCCTGCCTGCCTGCCTGCCTGATGCCTGTATGCCTGCCTGCCTGCCTGATGCCTGCCTGCCTGCCTGCCTGATGCCTGCCTGCCTGCCTGCCTGCCTGCCTGCCTGATGCCTGCCTGCCTGCCTGCCTGCCTGCCTGCCTGCCTGCCTGCCTGATGCCTGCCTGCCTGCCTGATGCCTGCCTGCCTGCCTGCCTGCCTGCCTGCCTGCCTGCCTGATGCCTGTATGCCTGCCTGCCTGCCTGATGCCTGCCTGCCTGCCTGCCTGCCTGCCTGATGCCTGTATGCCTGCCTGCCTGATGCCTGTATGCCTGCCTGCCTGATGCCTGCCTGCCTGCCTGCCTGCCTGCCTGATGCCTGTCTGCCTGCCTGATGCCTGTATGCCTGCCTGCCTGCCGGATGCCTGTCTGCCTGCCTGCCTGCCTGATGCCTGTATGCCTGCCTGCCTGCCTGATGCCTGCCTGCCTGCCTGATGCCTGCCTGCCTGCCTGATGCCTGTATGCCTGCCTGCCTGATGCCTGTATGCCTGCCTGCCTGATGCCTGCCTGCCTGATGCCTGCCTGATGCCTGTATGCCTGCCTGATGCCTGCCTGCCTGCCTGCCTGATGCCTGCCTGCCTGCCTGCCTGGTGCCCGTTTGCCTGCCTGATGCCTGCCTGCCTGCCTGATGCCTGTATGCCTGACTGATGCCTGTCTGCCTGCCTGATGCCTGTATGCCTGCCTGCCTGCCGGATGCCTGTCTGCCTGCCTGCCTGCCTGATGCCTGTATGCCTGCCTGCCTGCCGGATGCCTGCCTGATGCCTGCCTGCCTGATGCCTATATGCCTGCCTGCCTGCCTGCCTGGTGCCTGTTTGCCTGCCTGATGCCTGCCTGCCTGATGCCTGTCTGCCTCCCTGTTCTGATGCCTGTCTGCCTGCCTGATGCCTGTCTGCCTGCCTGTTCTGATGCCTGTCTGCCTGATGCCTGCCTGCCTGATGTTTGCCTGGCTGATGCCTGTTTGCCTGCCTGCCTGCCTTGAAGTATGCAAATTGGAGATGTCAGGTCAGGTCGGGTGGGGGAAAAGCCATGAACCCAGATCATGGTGAGAAGCAGCTAGGGTCAACTGATTAAAATATCAATCTTTGCTTGCCCCTGAGAAGTACTGGCATTTGTGTAGTGCACGTTGATCTGGATGCAGCGGTACTTAGCTGTCATTGCCTCAGTCTGCATTTCTGACTGAACTACACTCTCCTCCTCAGTACCAATGATGTTTTCCCTACACCTGCATGTGTCTGAGCACATGCTCAAGTGCACATATCTTTTGTTTTCGCATGCAGGTGACTGAATCTGGGTGAATGTGTAGCTCTGTATAAGTGGAATTGCATGCATCCATTGAAAAAGTGCACATAATGTCCTTTCTGATGCACACACACATATTGTTGGTGTCCAGTGTTGACCATGTAACTACAAGAATTGGCCAATTTTAGATCTCCTGCTTCACCATCTCACACTGAGCTATGAGTCTGCTATGAATATCTTCCCTTTACGACCAGTAGACAAGCTCAAACTTATCATGTCATCTAAAAGTATTCACTAGAATGTTCCAGCATTTGATTCCTTTAATTGTTCTCCCGAGTTCGTGACTGGATGGGGTGCTCTATTAAAGTTTCTTATAACCAGCTATTTTTTTGTTTTAGGCAAAGAAACATTGCATCAGGAGGTTGTACATATGTCCAAGAAACACCATGAGCAGTGGGATTTGATGAAAGTAAAGTTTGTGCATGTTAGAGTAATAAATAATGTAAAATTGCCGTCAAAATGGTGGCCAAAAAGTGGAACGGCTGACCCAACACGCTCCACAAACTATCTGCAGCAAAGTATGCCATTGGTGTTTAAAAATTCTGCTGTGAATCTGTTATTTAAAGTTTTATTTAGCTTTTCTCAGCAAGAAAACCGCGATGTCACAATAACTGTACGTGAAAATCGACTTCAAAGACAGGGTAACGCACGCTTCATGCGAGGTCACAAGTAGACTTGCTTTTTTCACAAGCCGCTTCCTCCCGAACGCATTCAACACACACCTCTAGGTTTCAAAATCGAAAGTACTGATTCAATAGATCAAACTCATACAGAAAACATTAGCATTTTGTGTGCAATGTTTAAAAAAAAATTCTTCTTAAAAAAAGTCACAGATGAAGCGTGCGTTACCTTACAGTGGCCAGTAACAGCATTTCGCCGTCACACATATATCTTGTCCAGTATCTGTTAAGTAACAACTATATCCAGCTCTCATCTTGTCACATGGAAGGTGCTTGCCATTTACTTTAGTGACAGGTATTTGTTTACTCCAAACTCATTTGCATTTCAGAATTACAGGTTCTAAGAAGTCACGGTGTAATGGTGTTACTTTTGGGCAGGGGTATACTTAATGACACTGTTTTAAAAAAGTACTACTGCTGCTGCTTTTTTGGTTACATTCTCTGATACTGTAATGACTAAGCTGTCCAAAAATGACATTAAGAATTTCTAAATTGAATGTTTAAAATTTAGTCCATTTTCCTGGTTTTAGTCACGAACTTGGGAGAACAACTCTCCAGCATTTGATCACTCCTTTAATTGTATATCCTGTGAAATGACTTCATTTGCAGATACACGGTTACCATCAGACATCGACAATAGGCATAGATGAACAACCAGAATGAGAGACAAGCAGGCAGACTAGTAGGCCAGCAAGTCTACCAAAAGTACTCGGAGGACAGGGAAACAAAACACTATAGGCAAACACAGAGTGCAAGATAAACGAGAAATAAAGAAACACAGACATGCAAAACCTGGACTTTAGCTAGAGGGATTATCAGAAATACACAGATACACAGAAACCAACACAGATACGCAAACAATCAAATATTCATGCATACCAACACACACTAATGCTTGCACATGTGCATGCATGCATACACACACACACACACACACACACACACACACACACGCACACACACACACACACACACACACACACACACACACACACACACAAACACACACTCACACAGTTCATGCTAGCAGCATCAAGGCAAGTCACTCACCCCCCATCGCTCTGCTGCCACCTCTTCTTCACTGCGACCCTGCTCCGCCGCCAGCTCCTTGCAGCGCTGTCTGGCCTTCAGCAGCCAGACCAGCCCCCCATCACCTCCACCAAGGACCCCTGTCTTCTGGTGGACTCTGGCTTCTGGGTGGGATGTACTCTTTTCTGGTGGCAAGCCTGTCCCTCCATCACGCCAATAGGGGTTCAACTCCCGAGCATGCTGCCCTGGCTGCAAGAGGTAAAGGTAAAGGTGCGGTTTTATATAGCAACTTATCATGCACGTCTGGGTCTCAAACTGCTTGACACTTTACCCCTGATCACCGGGCCACTCATCAATCCTCCATTGGCACTTAACCCCTGATCACCGGGCCACTCATCAATCCTCCATTGGCACTTAACCACACAAACAGTGACGGACAGATCAGATTCACACATTCAGGTACCAGTACCCACTTCACTCCCTGGGGAGTAATCCAGCCCAATGCTGGCTCACAGCCGCATACAAGGGATAATCACACTACACTCCCTGGGGAGTAATCCAGCCCAATGCTGGCTCACAGCCGCATACAAGGGATAATCACACTACACTCCCTGGGGAGTAATCCAGCCCAATGCTGGCCCACAGCCGCATACAAGGGATAAGCACACTACACTCCCTGGGGAGTAATCCAGCCCAATGCTGGCCCACAGCCGCATACAAGGGATAAGCACACTACACTCCCTGGGGAGTAATCCAGCCCAATGCTGGCCCACAGCCGCATACAAGGGATAAGCACACTACACTCCCTGGGGAGTAATCCAGCCCAATGCTGGCCCACAGCCGCATACAAGGGATAATCACACTACACTCCCTGGGGAGTAATCCAGCCCAATGCTGGCTCACAGCCGCATACAAGGGATAATCACACCACACTCCCTGGGGAGTAATCCAGCCCAATGCTGGCCCACAGCCGCATACAAGGGATAATCACACTACACTCCCTGGGGAGTAATCCAGCCCAATGCTGGCTCACAGCCGCATACAAGGGATAATCGCACTACACTCCCTGGGGAGTAATCCAGCCCAATGCTGGCTCACAGCCGCATACAAGGGATAAGCACACTACACTATGCTGCATTCACAGGTACCCAGTATTACCCCAGGGTGGGGAGAAACAATGTGAGTTCAGAGGTGACAAAGTAGACACAGAGGTTCTTTTCATCAATATCCAACTCTGCAAGCCCTGCACAGAATGCAGACATGTGAGATCGCCTAAAATGATCATAAGAGCTGTTTCCTCTTTCAAATGAACTTTTGGCAAATGAGAAACTCGTGAATGCAATTTAAAACCAACGACAAGAAAACAACAGCAATCCTGCAAGCAGCTACTCAGTCCTTAGTCTGTCCCCTTACCATTACTGACAAATGCATTTTCACACATGCCCGCAAGCATGTACGCACACACACACACACACACGCACGCATGCATGCATGCACGCACACACACACACACACACTCACTCTCAGAGACAAATACCAAATGGAACTAAATCCTCATGCTACAATGTTGTTCAGTACGGACCATATCCTCTACCAACCCAGAGGATGATCCAGGGTCATGATGACTCCATCCCATTTGCATTCCTACAAAGTGCTCTGGGCATTTTCACCTCACCTCTTCCACAGCATTCGTCTTCTCCTCCTCAGCTTCTCTCCTCTTCCTGATGTCTTCCTTGGAGTAGGTGGGGTCAAGGTCCATGGGGCACTCCATCCAGCTGTCCCTCTGTGCGTTAGGCAAGGCAAGAAAGGAGGTTTCAGTCAATGCAGGCCACACACACACACGTTGTGGTTAAGGCAACATGGCAACAACAAAGGGGGTCGGTAGGTCTTTCTGAACTAAATTTAAAAAATAAATATTAGATGAGGTCTGATCGAATATAAATCAGAATTTCTCTTTTGCTGTAAATGCATAAAAAAAAAAAATTGTGGATTGCCCAAGTGCACATAGGGCAGGGAAGATGGGTCAGCACGCAATTTGTTGTTTACACTCAATTTCTTTTATTTCCTTTTTTAAAAGTTTCTCAAAAGAAAAAAATCTAGAGTCTACAGAAAAAAAATCTGGTCCATCAAGTTACCATTACCCCTATTTATTTTTTGTCATATTTGGTAGAACATCACATGGAAATATTGTGACAGCCTCGCCAGTATTGCTTCTGTTGTTTTACAGGCACAGAGCACTGAACCGACACTGGCCCAAACACATCCCGTCCTTTCCCTTGGGAAGCATTTTAGATACATGATGGGGGTGGAGGCAAGGCTTGATGGTACAAGGGCCCAGGCATGAGACAAAATCGCTGCTGCTTTCCACAACTTTATTGTTACCCATGGGTATAGGAGCTGCGGGCTGGTCCCAGGCCTGATGATAATGGCCTGGATCAACCCAAGACCGTGGTGACAGTGGTCTCTCCCCCAGATGGGATGGGGGTCTCCCTCGACCTGCCGACAGTCCCTCCTTAACAAAGAAATGTGCGGACCTCAGGGGAGCCAGGCTTGGGATTCTCAGCCTGTCTCTGGATTGTGTTTTCCTAATGATAGAAAAAGGCTCATTGCTGCCTTATACTTACTCGAAATTATTCACACCAAGTGTTGCCTCGATAGGCATAACAAAGTCAACCGAATGAATATTGCACCATTGCAATCAGATGTCTTAATTTAGAGAAAGCATCAAATTTGTCTCTTGTATTTAACAATTTAGGCCTAGCGCGCCAGAACGACAGGAGGGAACTGTCCGCGGTCACATGTCAAGTTCAATTAACAAACGATAAGGAAGGCCGCTCTGCGACCCTCCCGGACTAATAAGCTACATAGTAGGCTGATCTTACAACATATATAACGTGGGCGTCTGGGGATACATGATAGAGGGAGGAAAGAGAGAGGGGGGGAGAGAGAGAGAGAGAGAGAGAGAGAGATGAGAGAGAGAGAGAGAGAGTAGAGAGAGAGAGAGAGAGAGAGAGAGAGAGAGAGAGAGAGAGAGAGAGAGAGAGAGAGAGAGAGAGAGAGAGAGAGAGGGGGGGGAGTCCATGTAAAGACTTCGGGCTTCACTTTACCCGGTCACAAATAGTAAGACAATGAACAAAACTTGCAGCATCACACCACAACACAGATGTTCTTTATTTTACTGATTCTTGCAGACTAAAGATGTCTTTCAGACAATGTGCAGTACACTGAAAGACAATGAATTTTCTCATAGGCTGTACATGAAGGCTGGAGAATTCTCTGACAATCCACAAATTTGATATAAAACGTTTCTTATTTCCAAGGGGAATGATGTTTTCAGGGGAAAGAAAAATTAGAGCCAACAAATATTAAAAAAAAAAAAGTTTGCCTTGTGACTCTGCACATCCACACTTTGGCAGAGCTCAATTTCATGTCCTGATTAAGTCCCCATGCCAAACGATGGCTCCCATGGCATCACAGGGCCGGGGTACACACATTTTGGCCATGGACATTTCCATCAGAATTGTGCAGGGTAGGACATTTCGGTTACAGATATTTTCCATCAGAATTATGCAGGGTAGGACATTATGGCCACAGATATTTTCCATCAGAATTATGCAGGGTAGGACATTATGGCCACAGATATTTTCCATCAGAATTATGCAGGGTAGGACATTTCGGTTACAGATATTTTCCATCAGAATTATGCAGGGTAGGACATTATGGCCACAGATATTTTCCATCAGAATTATGCAGGGTAGGACATTATGGCCACAGATATTTTCCATCAGAATTATGCAGGGTAGGACATTAGGGCCACAGGTATTTTCCATCAGAATTATGCAGGGTAGGACATTATGGGCCACAGGTATTGTCCATTAGAATTGTGCAGGGTAGGACATTAGGGCCACAGGTATTGTCCATTAGAATTGTGCAGGGTAGGACATTAGGGCCACAGGTATTTTCCATCAGAATTATGCAGGGTAGGACATTAGGGCCACAGGTATTGTCCATTAGAATTGTTGCAGGGTAGGACATTTCGGTTACAGATATTTTCCATCAGAATTATGCAGGGTAGGACATTATGGCCACAGATATTTTCCATCAGAATTATGCAGGGTAGGACATTATGGCCACAGATATTTTCCATCAGAATTATGCAGGGTAGGACATTTGGCCAGCAATAACATAGTAGAAATTTTTACAGACACCATAAATCTATCCATTTATTTGAGTATAACACATGATTTGTTACTCAATGATGTCTGTGTATTGTATTGACAAACAACACTATTATGCAGTAATATATACATGAAGAGTCACGCTTTAATTTTACAACAGTGGTGCCAGTAGTTACAACAGTAGTGACAGCAGTTACAACAGTAGTGACAGCAGTTACAACAGTAGTGACAGCAGTTACAACAGTAGTGACAGCAGTTACAACAGTGGTGACAGTAGTTACAACAGTGGTGACAGTAGTTACAACAGTGGTGCCAGTAGTTACAACAGTGGTGCCAGTAGTTACAACAGTGTGGTGACAGTAGTTACAAACAGTGGTGCCAAGTAGTTACAACAGTGGTGACAGTAGTTACAACAGTGGTGCCAGTAGTTACAACAGTGGTGCCAGTAGTTACAACAGTGTGGTGCCAGTAGTTACAACAGTGTGGTGCCAGTAGTTACAACAGTGGTGCCAGTAGTTACAACAGTGTGGTGACAGTAGTTACAACAGTGTGGTGACAGTAGTTACAACAGTGGTGCCAGTAGTTACAACAGTGGTGCCAGTAGTTACAACAGTGTGGTGCCAGTAGTTACAACAGTGTGGTGCCAGTAGTTACAACAGTGGTGCCAGTAGTTACAACAGTGTGGTGACAGTAGTTACAACAGTGTGGTGACAGTAGTTACAACAGTGTGGTGACAGTAGTTACAACAGTGTGGTGCCAGTAGTTACAACAGTGTGGTGCCAGTAGTTACAACAGTGTGGTGCCAGTAGTTACAACAGTGTGGTGACAGTAGTTACAACAGTGTGGTGACAGTAGTTACAACAGTGGTGACAGTAGTTACAACAGTGGTGACAGTAGTTACAACAGTGGTGCCAGTAGTTACAACAGTGGTGCCAGTAGTTACAACAGTGGTGACAGTAGTTACAACAGTGTGGTGACAGTAGTTACAACAGTGTGGTGCCAGTAGTTACAACAGTGTGGTGACAGTAGTTACAACAGTGTGGTGCCAGTAGTTACAACAGTGTGGTGCCAGTAGTTACAACAGTGTGGTGACAGTAGCTACAGCAGTGTGGTGCCAGTAGTTACAACAGTGTGGTGACAGTAGTTACAGCAGTGTGGTGACAGTAGTTACAACAGTGTGGTGACAGTAGTTACAACAGTGGTGCCAGTAGTTACAACAGTGTGGTGCCAGTAGTTACAACAGTGTGGTGACAGTAGTTACAACAGTGTGGTGACAGTAGTTACAACAGTGGTGCCAGTAGTTACAACAGTGTGGTGCCAGTAGTTACAACAGTGGTGACAGTAGTTACAACAGTGTGGTGACAGTAGTTACAACAGTGTGGTGCCAGTAGTTACAACAGTGTGGTGCCAGTAGTTACAACAGTGTGGTGACAGTAGTTACAACAGTGTGGTGACAGTAGTTACAACAGTGTGGTGCCAGTAGTTACAACAGTGGTGCCAGTAGTTACAACAGTGGTGCCAGTAGTTACAACAGTGGTGCCAGTAGTTACAACAGTGTGGTGCCAGTAGTTACAACAGTGTGGTGCCAGTAGTTACAACAGTGTGGTGCCAGTAGTTACAACAGTGTGGTGCCAGTAGCTACAACAGTGGTGCCAGTAGTTACAACAGTGGTGCCAGTAGCTACAACAGTGTGGTGCCAGTAGTTACAACAGTGGTGCCAGTAGTTACAACAGTGTGGTGCCAGTAGTTACAACAGTGGTGACAGTAGTTACAACAGTGTGGTGCCAGTAGTTACAACAGTGGTGCCAGTAGTTACAACAGTGTGGTGACAGTAGTTACAACAGTAGTGACAGTAGTTACAACAGTGGTGCCAGTAGTTACAACAGTGTGGTGCCAGTAGTTACAACAGTGGTGCCAGTAGTTACAACAGTGGTGCCAGTAGTTACAACAGTGTGGTGCCAGTAGTTACAACAGTGTGGTGCCAGTAGTTACAACAGTGTGGTGCCAGTAGTTACAACAGTGTGGTGACAGTAGTTACAGACAGTGTAGTGACAGTAGTTACAACAGTGGTGCCAGTAGTTACAACAGTAGTGACAGTAGTTACAACAGTGGTGCCAGTAGTTACAACAGTGGTGCCAGTAGTTACAACAGTAGTGACAGCAGTTACAACAGTGTGGTGACAGTAGTTACAACAGTGTGGTGCCAGTAGTTACAACAGTGTGGTGACAGTAGTTACAACAGTGTGGTGCCAGTAGTTACAACAGTGTGGTGCCAGTAGTTACAACAGTGTGGTGCCAGTAGTTACAACAGTGTGGTGCCAGTAGTTACAACAGTGTGGTGACAGTAGTTACAGCAGTGTGTGCCAGTAGTTACAACAGTGGTGACAGTAGTTACAACAGTGTGGTGCCAGTAGTTACAACAGTGTGGTGACAGTAGTTACAACAGTGTGGTGACAGTAGTTACAACAGTGGTGCCAGTAGTTACAACAGTGTGGTGCCAGTAGTTACAACCAGTGTGGTGACAGTAGTTACAACAGTGTGGTGACAGTAGTTACAACAGAGTGGTGCCAGTAGTTACAACAGTGTGGTGCCAGTAGTTACAACAGTGTGGTGACAGTAGTTACAACAGTGTGGTGCCAGTAGTTACAACAGTGTGGTGCCAGTAGTTACAACAGTGGTGCCAGTAGTTACAACAGTGTGGTGACAGTAGTTACAACAGTGGTGCCAGTAGTTACAACAGTGTGGTGCCAGTAGTTACAACAGTGTGGTGCCAGTAGTTACAACAGTGTGGTGCCAGTAGTTACAACAGTGTGGTGCCAGTAGTTACAACAGTGGTGCCAGTAGTTACAACAGTGTGGTGCCAGTAGTTACAACAGTGTGGTGCCAGTAGTTACAACAGTGGTGCCAGTAGTTACAACAGTGTGGTGCCAGTAGTTACAACAGTGGTGCCAGTAGTTACAACAGTGTGGTGCCAGTATATACAACAGTGGTGCCAGTAGTTACAACAGTGTGGTGCCAGTAGTTACAACAGTGGTGCCAGTAGTTACAACAGTGGTGCCAGTAGTTACAACAGTGTGGTGCCAGTAGTTACAACAGTGGTGCCAGTAGTTACAACAGTGTGGTGCCAGTAGTTACAACAGTGTGGTGCCAGTAGTTACAACAGTGTGGTGCCAGTAGTTACAACAGTGTGGTGACAGTAGTTACAACAGTGTGGTGCCAGTAGTTACAACAGTGTGTGCCAGTAGTTACAACAGATTGGTGCCAGTAGTTACAACAGTGTGGTGCCAGTAGTTACAACAGTGTGGTGCCAGTAGTTACAACAGTGTGGTGCCAGTAGTTACAACAGTGTGGTGCCAGTAGTTACAACAGTGTGGTGCCAGTAGTTACAACAGTGTGGTGCCAGTAGTTACAACAGTGTGGTGACAGTAGTTACAACAGTGGTGCCAGTAGTTACAACAGTGTTGTGACAGTAGTTACAACAGTGTGGTGACAGTAGTTACAACAGTGTGGTGACAGTAGTTACAACAGTGTGGTGACAGTAGTTACAACAGTGGTGCAGTAGTTACAACAGTGGTGCCAGTAGTTACAACAGTGTGGTGCCAGTAGTTACAACAGTGTGGTGCCAGTAGTTACAACAGTGGTGACAGTAGTTACAACAGTGTGGTGACAGTAGTTACAACAGTGTGGTGACAGTAGTTACAACAGTGTGGTGACAGTAGTTACAACAGTGGTGCCAGTAGTTACAACAGTGTGGTGACAGTAGTTACAACAGTAGTGACAGTAGTTACAACAGTGGTGCCAGTAGTTACAACAGTGTGGTGCCAGTAGTTACAACAGTGTGGTGACAGTAGTTACAACAGTGTGGTGACAGTAGTTACAACAGTGTGGTGACAGTAGTTACAACAGTAGTGACAGTAGTTACAACAGTGTGGTGCCAGTAGTTACAACAGTGTGGTGACAGTAGTTACAACAGTGTGGTGACAGTAGTTACAACAGTGTGGTGCCAGTAGTTACAACAGTGTGGTGCCAGTAGTTACAACAGTGTGGTGACAGTAGTTACAACAGTGTGGTGACAGTAGTTACAACAGTGTGGTGCCAGTAGTTACAACAGTGTGGTGCCAGTAGTTACAACAGTGTGGTGACAGTAGTTACAACAGTGTGGTGCCAGTAGTTACAACAGTGTGGTGACAGTAGTTACAACAGTGTGGTGCCAGTAGTTACAACAGTGTGGTGCCAGTAGTTACAACAGTGGGTGCCAGTAGTTACAACAGTGTGGTGACAGTAGTTACAACATTGTGGTGCCAGTAGTTACAACAGTGTGGTGCCAGTAGTTACAACAGTGTGGTGCCAGTAGTTACAACAGTGTGGTGACAGTAGTTACAACAGTGTGGTGACAGTAGTTACAACAGTGTGGTGCCAGTAGTTACAACAGTGTGGTGACAGTAGTTACAACAGTGTGGTGCCAGTAGTTACAACAGTGTGTGCAGTAGTTACAACAGTGTGTGCCAGTAGTTACAACAGTGTGGTGACAGTAGTTACAACAGTGTGGTGCCAGTAGTTACAACAGTGTGGTGACAGTAGTTACAACAGTGTGGTGCCAGTAGTTACAACAGTGTGGTGCAGTAGTTACAACAGTGTGGTGCCAGTAGTTAACAGTGTGGTGCCAGTAGTTACAACAGTGTGGTGCCAGTAGTTACAACAGTGTGGTGCCAGTAGTTACAACAGTGTGGTGACAGTAGTTACAACAGTGTGGTGCCAGTAGTTACAACAGTGTGGTGACAGTAGTTACAACAGTGTGTGCCAGTAGTTACAACAGTGTGGTGACAGTAGTTACAACAGTGTGGTGCCAGTAGTTACAACAGTGTGTGCAGTAGTTACAACAGTGGTGCCAGTAGTTACAACAGTGTGGTGACAGTAGTTACAACAGTGTGGTGACAGTAGTTACAACAGTGTGGTGACAGTAGTTACAACAGTGTGGTGCCAGTAGTTACAACAGTGTGGTGCCAGTAGTTACAACAGTGTGGTGCCAGTAGTTACAACAGTGGTGCCAGTAGTTACAACAGTGTGGTGACAGTAGTTACAACAGTAGTGACAGCAGTTACAACAGTAGTGACAGTAGTTACAACAGTGTGGCGACAGTAGTTACAACAGTGGTGCCAGTAGTTACAACAGTGTGGTGCCAGTAGTTACAACAGTGGTGCCAGTAGTTACAACAGTGTGGTGCCAGTAGTTACAACAGTGTGGTGACAGTAGTTACAACAGTGTGGTGCCAGTAGTTACAACAGTGTGGTGACAGTAGTTACAACAGTGTGGTGCCAGTAGTTACAACAGTGGTGACAGTAGTTACAACAGTGTGGTGACAGTAGTTACAACAGTGTGGTGCCAGTAGTTACAACAGTGTGGTGACAGTAGTTACAACAGTGTGGTGACAGTAGTTACAACAGTGTGGTGACAGTAGTTACAACAGTGTGGTGACAGTAGTTACAACAGTGTGGTGCCAGTAGTTACAACAGTGGGTGCCAGTAGTTACAACAGTGTGGTGCCAGTAGTTACAACAGTGTGGTGACAGTAGTTACAACAGTGTGGTGCCAGTAGTTACAACAGTGTGGTGCCAGTAGTTACAACAGTGGTGCCAGTAGTTACAACAGTGTGGTGACAGTAGTTACAACAGTGGTGCAGTAGTTACAACAGTGTGGTGACAGTAGTTACAAAACAGTGTGGTGCCAGTAGTTACAACAGTGGTGACAGTAGTTACAACAGTGTGGTGCCAGTAGTTACAACAGTGGTGCCAGTAGTTACAACAGTGTGGTGACAGTAGTTACAACAGTGTGGTGCCAGTAGTTACAACAGTGTGGTGACAGTAGTTACAACAGTGTGGTGACAGTAGTTACAACAGTGTGGTGACAGTAGTTACAACAGTGTGGTGACAGTAGTTACAACAGTGTGGTGCCAGTAGTTACAACAGTGTGGTGCCAGTAGTTACAACAGTGTGTGACCAGTAGTTACAACAGTGTGGTGACAGTAGTTACAACAGTGTGGTGACAGTAGTTACAACAGTGTGGTGACAGTAGTTACAACAGTGTGGTGACAGTAGTTACAACAGTAGTGACAGTAGTTACAACAGTGGTGACAGTAGTTACAACAGTGGTGCCAGTAGTTACAAAAGTGGTGCCAGTAGTTACAACAGTGTTGTGACTGTAGTTACTACTGTGTTTGCTGTAGTTACAACAGTGTGGTGCCAGTAGTTACAACAGTGTGGTGCCAGTAGTTACAACAGTGTGGTGACAGTAGTTACAACAGTGTGGTGCCAGTAGTTACAACAGTGTGGTGCCAGTAGTTACAACAGTGTGGTGCCAGTAGTTACAACAGTGTGGTGCCAGTAGTTACAACAGTGTGGTGCCAGTAGTTACAACAGTGTGGTGCCAGTAGTTACAACAGTGTGGTGCCAGTAGTTACAACAGTGTGGTGACAGTAGTTACAACAGTGGTGACAGTAGTTACAACAGTGTGGTGACAGTAGTTACAACAGTGGTGCCAGTAGTTACAACAGTGTGGTGACAGTAGTTACAACAGTGGTGCCAGTAGTTACAACAGTGTGGTGCCAGTAGTTACAACAGTGTGGTGCCAGTAGTTACAACATGTGGTGCCAGTAGTTACAACAGGTGGTGCCAGTAGTTACAACAGTGTGGTGCCAGTAAGTTACAACAGTGGTGCCAGTAGTTACAACAGTGTGTGCCAGTAGTTACAACAGTGTGGTGACAGTATTACAACAGTGTGGTGACCAGTAGTTACAACAGTGTGGTGACAGTAGTTACAACAGTGTGTGCCAGTAGTTACAACAGTGTGGTGCCAGTAGTTACAACAGTGTGGTGCCAGTAGTTACAACATGTGGTGACAGTAGTTACAAACAGTGTGGTGACAGTAGTTACAACAGTGTGGTGACAGTAGTTACAACAGTGTGGTGACAGTAGTTACAACAGTGTGGTGACAGTAGTTACAACAGTGTGGTGAGTTTCCCCAGTAGTTACAACAGTGTGGTGACAGTAGTTACAACAGTGTGGTGACAGTAGTTACAACAGTG
>JAWQFJ010005091.1:0-22849 GCA_034096865.1 Theodoxus fluviatilis
GGTGTAAAGCTGCTTGGCTGTGGTTTGATGCACGACGCTGTTTTTGTCGAACATGGTCATCAAAATGCCGGAGATTTTGATTTCTTTTTTGGTAATCTTTTTTTGGAAATCCCCAAAACTTTTCAAGAACTTCACCAAAGACTTCGTTGAAAGGTTTTCGCACTGCAACGGCGCGATAATCAAGTCCGAAGCGTAGAGACAATTCAACGTCAAAGGCCCGATAGACGCCGGAGAATCGATAATGATAATGTCGTAATTTTGAGCCCTCTCTTGAATGGCGGCTTCCAAATGGTCATCCGCCACCAAGTATTGCTTGATTTCGTTCTCATCATCCAAATGTTCGACATTGGACAAGACGACTTCCAAATTATCGATTTCAGGGGCTTGCTGGATCAATTGCTTGTTTTTGATTTGAGGGTGCAACAAAAATTCTTTGGTTCCGTACTTAAGGTGGTTTTTGATGCCGAAAGAATATCTGATGCTGGATTGGGGGTCGAGATCAATCAGAAGGACTTTGTAATCCCCAACGCAAAAGCGCTCGCCAGATTCACGGCGCAAGTGGTTTTTCCAACGCCGCCTTTCTGACTCACAAAAGAAATAATGGTGGGCATAAATAGAGTGGTTAAATAAAACTGCTTTCGTATTGAAATTGCAGCAAAATTTCAAAATACGGCTGCCTTGTCAAAAAAAACAAGACCTTAAAAATTAAGCTTTCTAGGCGGCCTGTGCGGCAGGTAATGTGGGTCATGCTTTCAAGCGCGAGGTGGCTTTTTTCTAAGCTGCCTGTGCGGCAGGTAATTAAGGCACGAAATGAACAAGCTCGTGATATTATTTCTAAGCTGCCTGTGCGGCAGGTAATCGCAGGAATTAATTGAATCATCAGACGGTTACTTTCTAAGCTGCCTGTGCGGCAGGTAATACCACAACGAATTGCTGAACCTTGAAAAACGATTTCTAAGCTGCCTGTGCGGCAGGTAATAAGAACAATTTGGCGGCATATTTCAATTTGAATTTCTAAGCTGCCTGTGCGGCAGGTAATCTAAATTCCTGCCTTCCCATCTGTGAAATCCTTTTCTAAGCTGCCTGTGCGGCAGGTAATGTCATTTTTTTTCTCCGTTAAATTTTTATTTTTTTCTAAGCTGCCTGTGCGGCAGGTAATTCTGGACACTCTGGGATTGTTCAACTTTTAGATTTCTAAGCTGCCTGTGCGGCAGGTAATAGCCGGCGAAGGCTAGAGATTTGTTGGGGATCTTTCTAAGCTGCCTGTGCGGCAGGTAATATAAAAAAACCCCCTTCACTATTAAAAAGCTTTTTCTAAGCTGCCTGTGCGGCAGGTAATAAATCCGAACAGCGTCTGTAGGGATCGTTTATTTTCTAAGCTGCCTGTGCGGCAGGTAATTTTTTAGCGGCTTTTTATGTTTGGACTAGAAATTTCTAAGCTGCCTGTGCGGCAGGTAATAACAGAAAAAAATACACCGCTTCTATCAATTGTTTCTAAGCTGCCTGTGCGGCAGGTAATTTAATCCCACCAATTCGGTGATGATGTCTATCTTTCTAAGCTGCCTGTGCGGCAGGTAATCACCGCAGATCCAGCGCCTTTGATTCTCCAAGTTTCTAAGCTGCCTGTGCGGCAGGTAATAGTTAGAAAATAACATAAAAAACGCGGCAATCTTTCTAAGCTGCCTGTGCGGCAGGTAATCTTCGATAAAAATTCTTTGAAAAGATATTATTTTTCTAAGCTGCCTGTGCGGCAGGTAATGCTTAAAGGTTTTAATGAACTGACCGCCAAGCTTTCTAAGCGCCGCACAGCGGCCTTTCGCTTCCTCAGCAAGAGGTGATTGCCAAGGAATACGGGATGAACAACGGAGTTTTGAATATTCCCACGCGGGCGTCTTTGGCAGGGTATTTGGTGAGGTTGCTGCGCATCGGCGAAAAGTATGAAAAACTGGAACCTGCAGAATGCCAAATAATGCTGGTCAACGCAGAAGAACTCAAAGAATATCTTTGGTAGTTTCTATAAATTCAATTAAGAATTGAGAATGAAGTCTTTCCTTAATATAAGGCTTTAATCTGAAAACCGAATATTGCCAATTCAAAATTCTCTGCGTTTTTGCTTCTTTGCGGTTTTGCGTTAAAAAATGAATCTCTGAAAATTTTGAAACACTTCGAAAAATCCAAAATCAAAAAAATTCTCAATTCTCAATTATTCATTCCCTTTTGCGCCTAACGAAAAATAAGCGGACGATGATTTTAATTTAGTGACACAGCGCTCGCCCACAGAAAACGTATGCAAAATTTTATTACGGAAGGCCATATCCCCAAGGTCATCAACAAAATATCTATTCCCATTACGATCGGCTTTTTCTTTCACACGATGTTCAACGTCACGGACACCTATTTTGTGGCGAAGCTCTCCACCGACGCTTTGGCGGGATTGACCATTAGCTTTCCGATGTTTTTTATTCTGATTTCGCTTGGCGCGGGTTTCAGCGGAGGAATCACGGCGCTCGTCGCCATCGAACTCGGCAAAAAAAACAAACCCGCCGCCGCCAAAATTCATCTGCAAGGGATATTGTTGATGGGCGTCATTTCGGTTTTGTTTATGGTGTTCAGTCGTTATCTAGTCGCTCCCAGCCTCCAATTTCTTGGGGCTGAAGGCGATTATTTTCGCCACGCCTACGACTACATCACTTATATTTATCTGCTGGGGGTTTCTATCTTACTCACGCAAGCCATCAATTCGGCTTTAACCGCTATGGGCGAAACCGCGTCGTTTCGGAATTTTCTGATTGGTTCGTTTATCCTAAACGCCTTTTTGGATCCTTTGTTCATTTTTGGCTGGGGTTACTTTCCGGCGATGGGGGTCAAAGGCGCGGCGATCAGTACGGGCTTGGTGAACTTTTTGGGCATATTCTATCTTGGATATAAAGTTCGAAAAACGAATTTATGGGAAAACATCAAAGCCAAAGATTTCATTCCGGATCCCAAAATATTCTTGGATATCAAATTACAAGGCGTCCCGTCGTTTTTGAATATTTTCCTGATCACCGTTTTCTTTTTCCAAGTGAACTATTTTGTTAATTTTTATGGACCCGAAGCGATCGCCGCTTTTGGGGTGGGTTTGAGAATCGAGCAAATCGCGCTGATTCCCTGCATTGGCATTAATTTGGCGGCAGTTTCAGTGATTGCCCAGAATTACGGAGCGCAAAATTATGAGCGAATCAAACACACATATCTCTACAGCCTCAAGCTCACCTTTTGGATTATCCTTCCTTTATGCGTCTTGGTTTTGATATTTCGAGAGCCTCTAATCCGCATTTTTAGCGACAATCCGCAAGTCATCGAAATCGGGGTTTCCTATTTAAACTTCGCGGTCTTTTTTACCATCTCCAACGGCTTGCTCAATATTAATCACGCCTTGTTGCAAGGAATCAAAAAACCTTATCTGGCAATGCTCAACGGTCTTGTTCGGCATCTTCTTATCCCTTTCGCATTGATGTATGCGATTACCATTACCTATTCGATGGATTTATTTTGGCTGTGGGGCGTTTTATTAGTATGTTCGTCGATTGGATTGTTAACCAGCGGCACATTAGCCTTCATGAATTTATCCCAATTAAAGAAAAAACTATCTTCCCCGCTAGCTCCCCAACCTTCAAAAGCCTAATCCCCAACTTGTATAGTCGCGCATAATAATTATTTTGCGCGGCTGCGAGACGCGCCGTTAAAAAATTTTTTGATAAACTTGAAGCGGTAATTTACTCTCGACAACTAAATATTTTGTTGCGGGTATTTTTTTGTTTTACTTAAGTTATTTGCAAATTATAATTTTATTCTAGACAAATTATTTTTCTGACGGTATTGTTTTAAAATTTTTAAGTGCGTTTTAAAAAATTTTGTTACGCGTTGTAGAATTGTTGTTGAATAAATATTTAACGTTGATCCGTTAATTTTTAATATCAACTATTTAATTGGTATTAACGCCTTGTTCAAAAAGTTTGAACGTATTGTTTTAAATTTTTTGAATTTTAAATTTATCACCGTTTTAATAAATACTTTGGCGGCTTTCTATCCGTCAAAAGTTATTGGAATAAAATGAATTTGCGCTTTTAAACCGATTTTTCTTTTGAGTCGTTTTAAAAAAATGGAATAACTTTTTCGTACTCTTAATTTTTAAATTTTTTACTAACTCTTTAACCATAAATATTAATGGTCATTAAAAGTCAGAAATACGAATATGCCATTCAAGCGGTGGAAAACTCGCTTGATGTGCTGGAACAATTCAAAGGCGAAAAGCCGGAATTGGGAATTACCGAATTGAGCAAATCTCTTGGTCTCCACAAAAACAATGTTTTTAGAGTGTTGGCGACTTTGCAAAACAGAGGATACATCGAGCAGAACGCTTTGACCGAAAACTACAGGCTGGGAACTAAGGTGCTGGAATTGAGCCGAGCATTTTTGGATCACACAGGCCTAATCAAAGTCGCTAAGCCGATTATGTATGACCTGATGAAAGCCGTGAACGAAAACGTTTACTTAGGTCTTTTGAAAGACGGAAAGATCATTTACGTCGAGCATGCCGAATCCACGCAAGTCTTGAGAGTCACTTCCAGAATTGGTACCAACTTATCTCCTTTGTGCACGGCGATTGGCAAAATCATGCTTGCAAATACGACGGACGACGAATGCCAAAAAGTGATTAAGGTAAACTCCTTCAAGAAGTTTACCGAGAACACCATCACAGACCAAAACAAATTCATGAAAGAGTTGCAAAGCGTCAAAACCAACGGTTACGCTCTCGATCTTGAAGAATACGACGAAGGCGTTACTTGCTTGGCGTATCCTATCAAAAACTACGAAAACCAAGTTATTGCGGGCATCTCAATCTCTGGTCCTTCTAGCAGATTGAAAAAAGAATCGCTCGATAACTTCTACATTCCAAACCTCAAAAAGTTTGGACACCTCCTCTCTAAGGCGATTGGATATTCAGGTGAATAAAATATTCTACCTGCCTTTCTTCATCTCGGTTTTCTTTTTCCAAAATTGCACTTCCGCCCCGAATTACAAATTCGGTCTCTTTACCAACAAGACTTACGGGCAGATCAGTTTTGAAAAAGAACCGACTGACAAAGACATCATTCTGCTCGTCGTGCAGTACAATAAAACTTTTATCGAATTGGGTTCGAGTTATTTGGAAGAATCCAAGGCGAAGGTTTTTCAATTAACCTCGTCGCGTAGTTATAGCGTCAGCATGCCCAATGAAATTCACCGCCAAGTGATTTATGTGCTTGCCGCCGGTTATAAAATGGAACGCGTAGAAACCACGAGCGTTTTGGGCGTTGGCGCGGAAGAATATAATATTCGCTTGGCGACCGATCCCGCTTGGCCGGAATCCTTCATTTTCCACATCAAGCCTTTCTTAACGTCACACATCGAAAGATATAAAGCGCGCATGACGCCAAAAGATTTGAGCGTTATTTACGACTGGCTTGAAAAAAACGAGCGCGCCGTGTTTGAGTCTTCTAATCAAGCAAGTTAGAAGCTTCTCCGGTTTCTTCAATAAGTCACAAAAATGGGTGAAATAGTCGAAAGCGTCTCGGATTCGCGACGGCGTAAAATTCAACGAGCGATCACCCTTTCCACTTTGTCGGGCAACATCCCCAGCAGCTTGCTTGTCGGGACTTTGATGATTGCCTTCTTAGTGGATAGTCTAAACCTAAGCCCCACCGCAAGTTCTCTTATTCTTTCCGTTACGCCTCTGGTTACGGCGTTCCGTCTGGTTTTTTATAAAAAATTAAAGGCAATGAATAAAGTCGCGAGCATGAAAAACTCCTACTTGATCATGGCTTTATGTATGGTGGCGTTTATCTCGATCCCAAAAGATTACTACAGCTACGAGATTACCGTCGCGATCATTATCATTTTTCTACTGGCGCGAGAGTTGGGACAAAACTCGATTTGGGGACATTTGCTCACGCAATTCAGCACGCCGAAAGACAGGGGCAAGTTCACGGCGGAAATTAGAACCGCCTACCAACTCATGGCGGTACTGTTTGACGTCATCTTGATTTTTTTGATTGGAGATAAATTTGAAATCAATGAATTCAAAATCGCCGCATTCATGGCGCTGCTCCTTTGCTTGAATGGTTGGTTTTGGCTGCGTCCCGTGCCGGAAATCAAAAGCAAATTGGAACCGCATAGTCACGTTTCAAAAGGGAGCTTTTGGCAGTCAAAGACGCTTAGATCTCCGCTTTTACTCACCCTAATCCTGACATTTTTTGAAACGCCGGTCATTTACTTGTATCTAAAAAACGGACTGAACCTGCCTTCTGATTATTTCGTCATGGCGGTTGTGATGGAAAAAATCGGGATTATTTTCTCGCTCATTTTTTGGGGCAAATTAGCGGATACGATTGGTTTGAGAATATTTAACATGGGCATCTTTATGGTGTCTTTTCTTTACCCGCCTTTAATTTGGATCATGGGGAGAATTGAAGGAACGCTCGAATTGGAATTTGGATTAAATTCGCCCGCGCTCAATCTGACGATTCTTTTGGGAAGCATGCTTTTGCGCGGCGCGATTCTTTCCGGCATGGGAATCGCCGTGGTTTCTAGCCAAAGCAGAGCCATCGAAGAAGAACAATCGGATTCATTTTTAACCTATAACGCGATGATCGTCTTAAGCATTATTTTTGGTTCGCTGACTTTGTTCCTTTCGGGGTACCTTTTGGACGTCTGGAACAGTTCTATTTTGCCGCGCCGACTTGTCGATATTGAAGGCTTGATGATCAACGAATATACGGCAGGCTTTGTTTTAACCCATTGGCTAGCGTTAGCTGCCGCCGTGTTTATCGCTTATCGAAATCCCGAAGCGCAGATTTTTGGAATCAAAGACTTTTTCGCGGGCATCATGCGAAGCCCCGTTTCCAACCTGCTATTGACCAGAAGGGCGTTCAATGAAAAAGAGCAGGAGCGGGCGTTTTACGCGCGTTGGTTGGGAAATAGCCACAACCCATTGGCAATTCCGCAGCTTAATAAAATGTGCAACGATTCCGCGTTTGACGTGAAGACGGAAGCCATCAGGAGAATGGCGCAGTATCCTTGCAAAGAATCCGCAGATTTTTTGCTGGAGATTGTCAACGACAACGAATCGAAATGGGTATGGGAAGTCGCAGTGTGGGCTTTGGGAGAAATCAAGGAGAAGAGGGCCGTTCCGCGTTTGCTTGAATTATTGTGCGCGGAAAACTCGATCTTGCTGCGTTCCTACGCCGCAAGAGCTTTGGGGAAAATCGGCGATCGCTCGGTGATCGACGCCATCTGCAAAGCGATGGACGAAGAGCAAGAAGGATTACAATTCATCGCGTCGTGTTGCCGCGCTTTGCTGCGTTTGGAGGCGGATGAATGTTCGTCAAACGTCGTCGAGGCTTTTTTAAAAGTCAGAAGCCGCCAAGAAAGGTTTGAATTTATGATGACGATTTGCGAATGGCTGCAAATTCCTCAAATCTGGCTCAGTCGAAGTTCCTCGACGACAAACTCCTACGAGATCCTCCTCGAATACGTGGACTGGCAACCCCAAAAATGGCAGCAAAAAAGAAAAGACGTCATTGAATTACTCCGCGCCAGAAACAAAAGCGAAATCACGGCTCTGTTTATTAAGACAACCGACAAGACTAAAAACCCGCATGTCATGCTGGTTTCAATCGCCGATAAAATTCAAGAATTGGAACTCTGGACGCCTTTGCATGTTGTCGCGGCGCATTGGCTTATGCATCAAAACGAGAATCTCAATTCAATTGATAATGGAGAATTGAGAATTGAGAATTGAGAATTGAGAATTGAGAATTGAGAATTGAGAATTGAGAATTGAGAATTGAGAATTGAGAATTGAGAATTGAGAATTGAGAATTGAGAATTGAGAATTGAGAATTGAGAATTGAGAATTGAGAATTGAGAATTGAGAATTGAGAATTGAGAATTGAGAATTGAGAATTGAGAATTGAGAATTGAGAATTGAGAATTGAGAATTGAGAATTGAGAATTGAGAATTGAGAATTGAGAATTGAGAATTGAGAATTGAGAATTGAGAATTGAGAATTGAGAATTGAGAATTGAGAATTGAGAATTGAGAATTGAGAATTGAGAATTAGTGGTTAGTAGATAGTGGGGAGTGATTAGTGGTCTGTCCACAGATTACGCAGATTAGCGCAGATTATTATCGCTTTTGAAATCGGTTAGGCGCAGACTATGTTTTGTCCACTGAAGGAACGGAAAACACAGAAGTCAATGGATAATTGAGAATGGAAAATTGATAATGATTGCTTTTCTTAATATATGGCTTTAATCCAAAAACCAGATATTGCCAATTCAAAACTCTCTTTGCTTACTTGCTTATTCGCGGCTTTGCGTTAAAAAATAAACCTCTAAAATTTTGGAGCAATTCAAAAATCTAAAACCCTTCTGTGTTTTCCGTGCCTTCCGTGGACAAAAAACAAACTTGTAAGCGGATAACCGGACAATCAAAAAAATAATCTGCGCTAATCTGCGAAATCTGTGGATAGTCTTTCGCTGTCAAAAATTCTCAATTTTCTTGAGATTCTCAATTATCTTTAGCTATAAAGTTAGACCGATATTCGAAAGAAAGCGAACTACGAAAAACGATTCGTATCAATGATGAGCCCACAATTGTTCTTCGATTCATTAGAAAAGCCTTACAGATTAAGCATCTAAGGAGTTTAGATCGCGCTTTATAAATTGGATTGGTATTCGAAAGTAAGCGAGCTACGAAAAACGACGTTTTTCAATAGCTCTAAAGGAAGGAAGCGCGCCTGCTGCCAGGCACGCAAGAGAGGAAAAAAGGAGAAAAATTAATAAGCCACGCAGATTAGATACGCTTCTTCATCACACGACCAAGAAATACTTGTAGTATGTACACCTCCAGGCACTCCATAGCCGTGCTGCCTGTAACCATAATCGTCTTTGGAACGAGACACGTAAGCACCACGTGGAACAATATCGAAAGGATAATTACCAAGTAAAGTTTCACTTGTTAGAATAAAAGGAGGATAAGCTGTTCTGAACTCTTCCGGAAAATTAATTCCTGTCCATCCATTACAAGTACCAGAAATATGCTTCATATCCGATCCAGTAGCGAGTCCAATATAATATTTAGCTTTAGAGAGACTGACTTCAGAGCCAGTCCAAACCTTTTCTCCTGAAGGAGCTATACCTGCGTTCTGATAAGACTTGATTTCAGTCAAGTTACTATTAAAATTTATAAAATTACTATCATAGAAATTATTGAGGCAACTATAAAAAACCTCTTCAGTTTCGACATTTCTAGCCTCTCTATAAGTGGCGGCGTCAGGAACAATCCTAGAAATATCGCTGTTTACATAATAGCTTCCCCCTAACCCAGAAATATGCGGTTTAACGGTGTAGCTATAGTTAGGGTAACTTCTTGCTAGGTTTTGTTTATAACTCGAGTCAAATTTTTTCTGACACTCTTGCGACTGAAAATATAGCCCATAATCTTTAGCAAAGGTGCCCGGATATTTTCTGTCGAGTTTAAAAAAGTATACCGGTAGAGTACCTTTAGCATTACAGCTAGTTCCATAATTTTTTAACGAATCGCTAGAGTAAGGTGTAAATTGTTCGCCGTAGATTTTTGCGCACACAAGATTACCGGTTTTAACTATGGAAGCTAAAGATTGACCATTGGCTACCAACTTTAAACTTGCCTTAAATCGCACATTGTATGGCATGGCCAACCTAGTACAGATTTGGTCAATTTTTGTCATATCTTCGGGGCGATCAAAACTGACTTCAATTTTTCCCAGCGAATCAACCGTAAGTGGCGATTTAATGAATTTGCCATATGAAACATCGCTTGTTGTGTCCAAGATTTCAAAACTAACTTCGTAGTTCGTCTGAAGCTCGCCTTCAGAAACCTCTATAAATTTTGGAGATTTAATATCTTCGTAAGGGGCTGCCCCATCTTCAATTGCGTGAGCTCTTATAGTTGCGCGGCTAGTAAAAATTACGCAATCAAAATTTATATCAAAACTTTTACTAGCTAAAATGTCATCTTTCAGTAATGAAGGATTATTTTGCCAATCCCCACTATTGACCCAAACTGAAAGACTGAATCTGTCACTATCAGATTTATTTGAGCAAATTTTGTCCCATTCCTCGCTAGATAATTGAAACTTGATGGGGTTATCTACTCCAAAAGAAATTGTTAATGGCGCGTGCAATATAAGTGGATTACCATTCTTCAAGATTTCAAAAGCGTATGTATTCGTTTCGAAATTATCAGAAGAATATAGATTAAAAATATTACTGTTGGAGGCTTCACTAAAATTTATATCATCAGTGGCTTCAGGTAATAATTCTGCTCTAAATAAGAATGGCGGCTGAACTCCAGAGTCGTCGGTAGCGTCACCTCCAGGAGAAACCGGATAATTACTAATATCGCTACAATCTAATTTATAAGTAATATATCTCCTATATGGATAATCTACAAGTTGTGCATTGTCGTTAGCCTCAAATTCTTTAAAGTAAACGTCTACGACAAATAACTTATAAAAATTATTGTCACAGATACGATGAATTTGTTCGTTAGTTATATCATTAAAGGCTACACTCGTCATTGATCTGCTTGGAGACATATCAGCTGTGGAGTCCTTAAAATACAATCTATTGGGTGCACGTAGCTCAGCAAAGTATCTGACTTTAAAATTATCAGTTCGAGACTCTGGGTATTGAAATTTAAAAATGTTTGCGTTTTTTAATTCCGGAATCGTCAATTGCTTACCATCATAATAAATGAAGAAAACATCTACTGGGGAGCCATCATTACTTGAGTCGGCTGAAGTATCGGGGTTTTTGCCTGATGAATACCCTGGTTCTATAGTACCTGAATCTGTAGTACCGTCTATAGTCCCAGGATTATCGTTTGTTGTGCATATAAAATTATAATCTCTAGTAATTGACACTGCATTTGGTTGCGAGCCGTATGTAAAAGTGGCTGTAATTGGGTTGTTTTGGCATAAACTATTAATTTGATTTTCAGCCAAAGAAGAACCAATGTAAGAAGGTGTATCAACTTCTCCAGTAATGACATGCAAAGTAGCTACTGGTAAATTTTTTGGCGTAAACTTCAATTCGTAAGGTAATTGTAAATTTGGTTTGGAAAATGTTAGACTAGCAAAACGTCCCATTGCTTGCTGGGGAAGAATTGGAGATGTTGATTGTAAAACAAAATCCCCTTTGACTTCAACGGCGAACACTTTGCCGGTTTCAATATCCGTTGATCTATAATCACCTTCGCAGAATATGTTAAAATCTTTTGTTATTTTTTGGGTTTGCCTGCTTATGGTAGAACTTTCCAGCAAAATAATAAAATCTCGTTTACCAAGACTACAAAGATATTTCCATTCATCTTTGCCAATTGGGAAGGGGAAAGAGGTCTCTATATTCTCTCGATTAGCTGTGATAGAGCCACTAATTTTTCCAATCAAAGGGAAAGTCAGTTTTCTATCTGAGATATCATAAACACTGAAAGAATACTGATAATCTCCATAAACTGTCGTCTGGAAAGTCACAAATTTTGGTGATTGAGTTTCTTCAAAGGTAATGGCGCTGTAAGTTGGATGAACTATATTTAATTGGTGGTTTGCATCCACGACACGCTCGCTTTCTTTGTCGCTGCCTGAACAAGCAATAAATATCACAATACAAAGTATTGTTAAAATGTTTTTGGTCATGTCTCCCCTTTGGATTGATATTAAAAATTTTTGCGTAAAATATCTATAAAATATACATTTACCTTTTGATAATTAAAATAGTTTGTCAATAGATTTGTTAATAGTTTAAACTTTAACCTATTGTCCTAGCTTCAAAAACTCAGATTGATTAAAGATTCATAGGCATTTAGTCTAGTAAATTAAATTTATTTTAGTGATAAAAATTTTTAAATCCAAAGTCATTTTTGATGAAGAATAAAATGTCTCTGTAGTTTGTCGTTTTGATGTCACAAAAGCTTTTTACTATGTTTCAAAACCGTTGGAATGATTTGCAAAAGTGGTTTTAGGTTATAAATGCGAATTAAAAGCTAAAAGCCATTATGTAGAAAGCTGCTGCTAGCCTTCCGAGAATATGTTTCAACAATCCTTTTACGGAACGGACTTTCGAAGCGTTTTGAATATTTGTTTTTTCGTTGAGCAAATTAAAATAAGATTCGATTGGTTGTCTTATCTTGCTTATGTCCGCAGAACATATTTTTTCGAACATGTTTAAATTTTTTCACTTTTTCTTTTTGGGCGGCGTTATTATTTTCAACTTCATACTTTTTAGCGTCGGTTTGCAATTGTTTATCAATATAAGCTTTGTCAGCAAAAAGCTTGAGGTTTCGAAGTTCGTAAACTAGAGTTTTGAGTACCTCTAAATCGTGATTAGCCGCCGGCGTTAAAAGGGCATATTCTGGAACAGGGACTGTATTTTGTTTTTTTATCGCAAGGATGTGAAGTTTACGCCCATAATACCAAACGCCCTTTGAAGCGCAGTAGCCTTTTGACGCTAATTCTTGAGCAACCTTGGCTTTATCGCTTCTTTTTTGCTTGGCGATTTCAATCGGAAGAGAATCGATTAAACCGATTTCTTTTTGCATTTGAGCTTTTGGAATATGCTCCTTGAGCATTTCCGAGATTTCTTGAAAGATGTTAGACAAACGATTCAAGCGGTGATTAAACGCCTCGTATCCAGGCATTTTAGGAAAATAAGCCATCAAATGGTTCTTGGCGTAAGAGTAAATATCTTTGACGTTGTTTCGTTTTTGAATGACGCCCCACATAAATACGCAAACGACTTCTTCGTCAGTGAATGAAAGATCTGCGTGGTTGGCTAATCGCTCGCATGAGTTTCCGAGCCTTTTTTTGAAAAGCTCAAAGATAGTTAAGTATAATCGAATAAGTTCTAGTTCGTAGTCCATTGTTCTCCTTGGTTTTATTGTTTTATGCCCAAGAAAGAACGATGGGCTACTTTAGTTTTATTTCAACTATTTCAACATTTATTGCTTTTAATTCGCATTACAAATATTTTTAATGCTTTGGTATTGCTATAAATATAATGGTTCGATTTTAACATTATTTTTCTGGCTACGAGTTTTTTTAAAACAAACAAAATTTTTATAGCAAGTAGCTAAATCCAAAAATTAACTTCCGTTAAATTATCTTGTCTAAAATGACACCTAAAGCCTTGGCGGCACCAAAATGCGGGCGCTTACCGATTATCTTGTCTAAAATGACACCTAAAGCGCTTGGATAATTTTCGATCCGCCTCAAATAAACTAATCCAAAGAAATTTTATATATCAATTAGTTATGATTTAAGTAGGTTATGCCTTTTGACTTTGACTTGACATTTTATTGGAACATTCCCATAAATGCGAGAATTTTTTTTATATTTACAATTCATTAATTCATTAAAAATGAGTTCAAAAATATTAGACTTTAGCGAAATTGCTGGAAAAATAAAGGATGGCGCTACATTAACGGTGAGTTCTTCAAGCGGTTTGGGGTGCCCTGATAAAACTTTGCAAGCTATTGGGGAGCGTTTTTTAAGAGAAAATCAACCGCGCAACTTGACTACCATACATCCGATTGCGGCGGGGGACATGTACGGTATTAAAGGCATTGATCATCTTTGCCACGAAGGTTTGTTGAGTAAAGTTTTAGCGGGTTCTTACCCAAGCGGTCCTTCCTCGAAATCCATGCCCAAAATTTGGGAATTTATTACCCAGAATAAAATTAAGGCTTATAATGTTCCAAGTGGGATCTTGTTCGATTTGAATCGTCATGCAGGATTGCGTCAGCCAGGTGTGATCACCAAAACGGGAATGGGCACTTTTGTAGATCCGGCGAACGATGGATGTGCAATGAATGAAATTTCGAAATCGGAATCAATAGTAGAGAAGATTAAGTTTCGAGGTGATGATTGGTTATTTTTCCCGTCGGTTTATGAGTGCGGACGAGGAAGGAAATTTGTCTTACGAACACGAAGGCGCTTATTTGGGAAATCTGGAACAAGCTATTACTACAAAAAACCTTGGCGGGATTGTGTTCGCGCAGGTGAAGAGGATAGTTTCTCGCAAATCGTTGCGTCCGCGCGAAGTCCACGTTCCTGCAAATTTAGTCGACTATGTTTGCGTCGATCCTGAACAGATGCAGACCACTTCGACCTCTTACGATCCGGCCGTGAGCGCTGAAATTAACTGCGTTACAAGCAGCATAGAGCCTTTGCCACTTACTGCGGAGAAAACCATCGCGCGGAGAACGGCGCAATTCTTAAGCAAAGGGGACGCAGCTAATCTGGGTTTTGGAATCTCCGCTAACGTCCCTTATATTTTGCTGGAGGAAAATCTAAACAACGAAGTTACTTGGGTTTTGGAGCAGGGAGCTGTTGGCGGCTTGCCACTGCGCGATTTTAAATTTGGATGTTCTGCGAATCCTTTGGCGATTCTCCCCTCTTCTCAGCAGTTCATTTATTTGCAGGGCGGCGGCTTTGACGTCACGATCCTGTCCTTTTTGCAGGTCAGCGAAAACGGCTCCGTGAACGTCTCCAAGCTGGCAAAAAAACCTTATTTAACGGCGGGCGCCGGCGGGTTTGTGGATATTGTCTCCAACGCCAAGAAAATTTTGTTTTGCGGCTTCTTCACTGCCGGCGATCTCTCTCAACAACACAAAAAAAAAAACCCGGGGAAAAACAAAAAAAAAAAAAAAGAGGGAAACGGAAAAAAAAATGGGGGGAAAAAAAAAAAAAAAAAAAAAAACAGAGAGAGATCGCCGGCAGTGAAGAAGCCGCAAAACAAAATTTTCTTGGCGTTGGAGACAATATCCACAAACCCGCCGGCGCCCGCCGTTAAATAAGGTTTTTTTGCCAGCTTGGAGACGTTCACGGAGCCGTTTTCGCTGACCTGCAAAAAGGACAGGATCGTGACGTCAAAGCCGCCGCCCTGCAAATAAATGAACTGCTGAGAAGAGGGGAGAATCGCCAAAGGATTCGCAGAACATCCAAATTTAAAATCGCGCAGTGGCAAGCCGCCAACAGCTCCCTGCTCCAAAACCCAAGTAACTTCGTTGTTTAGATTTTCCTCCAGCAAAATATAAGGGACGTTAGCGGAGATTCCAAAACCCAGATTAGCTGCGTCCCCTTTGCTTAAGAATTGCGCCGTTCTCCGCGCGATGGTTTTCTCCGCAGTAAGTGGCAAAGGCTCTATGCTGCTTGTAACGCAGTTAATTTCAGCGCTCACGGCCGGATCGTAAGAGGTCGAAGTGGTCTGCATCTGTTCAGGATCGACGCAAACATAGTCGACTAAATTTGCAGGAACGTGGACTTCGCGCGGACGCAACGATTTGCGAGAAACTATCCTCTTCACCTGCGCGAACACAATCCCGCCAAGGTTTTTTGTAGTAATAGCTTGTTCCAGATTTCCCAATAAGCGCCTTCGTGTTCGTAAGACAAATTTCCTTCCTCGTCCGCACTCGTTGCGCGCAAAATGCAAACGTCGGGATAAACCGACGGGAAAAATAACCAATCATCACCTCGAAACTTAATCTTCTCTACTATTGATTCCGATTTCGAAATTTCATTCATTGCACATCCATCGTTCGCCGGATCTACAAAAGTGCCCATTCCCGTTTTGGTGATCACACCTGGCTGACGCAATCCTGCATGACGATTCAAATCGAACAAGATCCCACTTGGAACATTATAAGCCTTAATTTTATTCTGGGTAATAAATTCCCAAATTTTGGGCATGGATTTCGAGGAAGGACCGCTTGGGTAAGAACCCGCTAAAACTTTACTCAACAAACCTTCGTGGCAAAGATGATCAATGCCTTTAATACCGTACATGTCCCCCGCCGCAATCGGATGTATGGTAGTCAAGTTGCGCGGTTGATTTTCTCTAAAAAACGCTCCCCAATAGCTTGCAAAGTTTTATCAGGGCACCCCAAACCGCTTGAAGAACTCACCGTTAATGTAGCGCCATCCTTTATTTTTCCAGCAATTTCGCTAAAGTCTAATATTTTTGAACTCATTTTTAATGAATTAATGAATTGTAAATATAAAAAAAATTTCTCGCATTTATGGGAATGTTCCAATAAAATGTCAAGTCAAAGTCAAAAGGCATAACCTACTTAAATCATAACTAATTGATATATAAAATTTCTTTGGATTAGTTTATTTGAGGCGGATCGAAATTATCCAAGCGCTTTAGGTGTCATTTTAGACAAGATAATCGGTAAGCACCCGCATTTTGGTGCCGCCAAGGCTTTAGGTGTCATTTTAGACAAGATAATTTAACGGAAGTTAATTTTTGGATTTAGCTACTTGCTATAAAAATTTTGTTTGTTTTAAAAAAACTCGTAGCCAGAAAAATAATGTTAAAATCGAACCATTATATTTATAGCAATACCAAAGCATTAAAAATATTTGTAATGCGAATTAAAAGCAATAAATGTTGAAATAGTTGAAATAAAACTAAAGTAGCCCATCGTTCTTTCTTGGGCATAAAACAATAAAACCAAGGAGAACAATGGACTACGAACTAGAACTTATTCGATTATACTTAACTATCTTTGAGCTTTTCAAACAAAGGCTCGGAAACTCAAGCGAACGATTAGCCAACCAAGCAGATCTTTCATTCACTGACGAAGAAGTCGTTTGCGTATTTATGTGGGGCGTCATTCAAAAACGAAACAATGTCAAAGATATTTTCTCTTACGCCAAGAACCATTTGATGGCTTATTTTCCTAAAATGCCTGGATACGAGGCGTTTAATCACCGCTTGAATCGTTTGTCTAACATCTTTCAAGAAATCTCGGAAATGCTCAAGGAGCATATTCCAAAAGCTCAAATGCAAAAAGAAATCGGTTTAATCGATTCTCTTCCGATTGAAATCGCCAAGCAAAAAAGAAGCGATAAAGCCAAGGTTGCTCAAGAATTAGCGTCAAAAGGCTACTGCGCTTCAAAGGGCGTTTGGTATTATGGGCGCTAAACTTCACATCCTTGCGATAAAAAAACAAAATACAGTCCCTGTTCCAGAATATGCCCTTTTAACGCCGGCGGCTAATCACGATTTATAAGGTACTCAAAACTCTAGTTTACGAACTTCGAAACCTCAAGCTTTTTGCTGACAAAGCTTATATTGATAAACAATTGCAAACCGACGCTAAAAAGTCTGAAGTTGAAAATAATAACGCCGCCCAAAAAGAAAAAGGGTAAAAATTTAAACATGTTTGAAAAAATATATTCTGCGGACATAAGCAAGATAAGACAACCAATCGAATCTTATTTTAATTGGCTCAACGAAAAAACAAATATTCAAAACGCTTCGAAAGTCCGTTCCGTAAAAGGATTGTTGAAACATATTCTCGGAAGGCTAGCAGCAGCTTTCTACATAATGGCTTTTAGCTTTTAATTCGCATTTATAACCTAAAACCACTTTTGCAAATCATTCCAACGGTTTTGAAACATAGTAAAAAGCTTTTGTGACATCAAAACGTCAAACTACAGAGACATTTTATTCTTCATCAAAAATGACTTTGGATTTAAAAATTTTTATCACTAAAATAAATTTAATTTACTAGACTAAATGCCTATGAATCTTTAATCAATCTGAGTTTTTGAAGCTAGGACAATAGGTTAAAGTTTAAACTATTAACAAATCTATTGACAAACTATTTTAATTATCAAAAGGTAAATGTATATTTTATAGATATTTTACGCAAAAATTTTTAATATCAATCCAAAGGGGAGACATGACCAAAAACATTTTAACAATACTTTGTATTGTGATATTTATTGCTTGTTCAGGCAGCGACAAAGAAAGCGAGCGTGTCGTGGATGCAAACCACCAATTAAATATAGTTCATCCAACTTACAGCGCCATTACCTTTGAAGAAACTCAATCACCAAAATTTGTGACTTTCCAGACGACAGTTTATGGAGATTATCAGTATTCTTTCAGTGTTTATGATATCTCAGATAGAAAACTGACTTTCCCTTTGATTGGAAAAATTAGTGGCTCTATCACAGCTAATCGAGAGAATATAGAGACCTCTTTCCCCTTCCCAATTGGCAAAGATGAATGGAAATATCTTTGTAGTCTTGGTAAACGAGATTTTATTATTTTGCTGGAAAGTTCTACCATAAGCAGGCAAACCCAAAAAATAACAAAAGATTTTAACATATTCTGCGAAGGTGATTATAGATCAACGGATATTGAAACCGGCAAAGTGTTCGCCGTTGAAGTCAAAGGGGATTTTGTTTTACAATCAACATCTCCAATTCTTCCCCAGCAAGCAATGGGACGTTTTGCTAGTCTAACATTTTCCAAACCAAATTTACAATTACCTTACGAATTGAAGTTTACGCCAAAAAATTTACCAGTAGCTACTTTGCATGTCATTACTGGAGAAGTTGATACACCTTCTTACATTGGTTCTTCTTTGGCTGAAAATCAAATTAATAGTTTATGCCAAAACAACCCAATTACAGCCACTTTTACATACGGCTCGCAACCAAATGCAGTGTCAATTACTAGAGATTATAATTTTATATGCACAACAAACGATAATCCTGGGACTATAGACGGTACTACAGATTCAGGTACTATAGAACCAGGGTATTCATCAGGCAAAAACCCCGATGCTTCAGCCAACTCAAGTAATGATGGCTCCCCAGTAGATGTTTTCTTCATTTATTATGATGGTAAGCAATTGACGATTCCGGAATTAAAAAACGCAAACATTTTTAAATTTCAATACCCAGAGTCTCGAACTGATAATTTTAAAGTCAGATACTTTGCTGAGCTACGTGCACCCAATAGATTGTATTTTAAGGACTCCACAGCTGATATGTCTCCAAGCAGATCAATGACGAGTGTAGCCTTTAATGATATAACTAACGAACAAATTCATCGTATCTGTGACAATAATTTTTATAAGTTATTTGTCGTAGACGTTTACTTTAAAGAATTTGAGGCTAACGACAATGCACAACTTGTAGATTATCCATATAGGAGATATATTACTTATAAATTAGATTGTAGCGATATTAGTAATTATCCGGTTTCTCCTGGAGGTGACGCTACCGACGACTCTGGAGTTCAGCCGCCATTCTTATTTAGAGCAGAATTATTACCTGAAGCCACTGATGATATAAATTTTAGTGAAGCCTCCAACAGTAATATTTTTAATCTATATTCTTCTGATAATTTCGAAACGAATACATACGCTTTTGAAATCTTGAAGAATGGTAATCCACTTATATTGCACGCGCCATTAACAATTTCTTTTGGAGTAGATAACCCCATCAAGTTTCAATTATCTAGCGAGGAATGGGACAAAATTTGCTCAAATAAATCTGCTAGTGACAGATTCAGTCTTTCAGTTTGGGTCAATAGTGGGGATTGGCAAAATAATCCTTCATTACTGAAAAATGACATTTTAGCTAGTAAAAGTTTTGATATAAATTTTGATTGCGTAATTTTTACTAGCCGCGCAACTATAAGAGCTCACGCAATTGAAGATGGGGCAGCCCCTTACGAAGATATTAAATCTCCAAAATTTATAGAGGTTTCTGAAGGCGAGCTTCAGACGAACTACGAAGTTAGTTTTGAAATCTTGGACACAACAAGCGATGTTTCATATGGCAAATTCATTAAATCGCCACTTACGGTTGATTCGCTGGGAAAAATTGAAGTCAGTTTTGATCGCCCCGAAGATATGACAAAAATTGACCAAATCTGTACTAGGTTGGCCATGCCATACAATGTGCGATTTAAGGCAAGTTTAAAGTTGGTAGCCAATGGTCAATCTTTAGCTTCCATAGTTAAAACCGGTAATCTTGTGTGCGCAAAAATCTACGGCGAACAATTTACACCTTACTCTAGCGGTTCGTTAAAAAATTATGGAACTAGCTGTAATGCTAAAGGTACTCTACCGGTATACTTTTTTAAACTCGACAGAAAATATCCGGGCACCTTTGCTAAAGATTATGGGCTATATTTTCAGTCGCAAGAGTGTCAGAAAAAATTTGACTCGAGTTATAAACAAAACCTAGCAGAAGTTACCCTAACTATAGCTACACCGTTAAACCGCATATTTCTGGGTTAGGGGGAAGCTATTATGTAAACAGCGATATTTCTAGGATTGTTCCTGACGCCGCCACTTATAGAGAGGCTAGAAATGTCGAAACTGAAGAGGTTTTTTATAGTTGCCTCAATAATTTCTATGATAGTAGATTTATAAATTTTCATAGTAACTTGACTGAAATCAAGTCTTATCAGAACGCAGGTATAGCTCCTTCAGGAGAAAAGGTTTGGACTGGCTCTGAAGTCAGTCTCTCTAAAGCTAAATATTATATTGGACTCGCTACTGGATCGGATATGAAGCATATTTCTGGTACTTGTAATGGATGGACAGGAATTAATTTTCCGGAAGAGTTCAGAACAGCTTATCCTCCTTTTATTCTAACAAGTGAAACTTTACTTGGTAATTATCCTTTCGATATTGTTCCACGTGGTGCTTACGTGTCTCGTTCCAAAGACGATTATGGTTACAGGCAGCACGGCTTTGGAGTGCCTGGAGGTGTACATACTACAAGTATTTCTTGGTCGTGTGATGAAGAAGCGTATCTAATCTGCGTGGCTTATTAATTTTTCTCCTTTTTTCCTCTCTTGCGTGCCTGGCAGCAGGCGCGCTTCCTTCCTTTAGAGCTATTGAAAAACGTCGTTTTTCGTAGCTCGCTTACTTTCGAATACCAATCCAATTTATAAAGCGCGATCTAAACTCCTTAGATGCTTAATCTGTAAGGCTTTTCTAATGAATCGATGAACAATTGTCTGCTCATCATTGATACGAATCGTTTTTCGTAGTTCGCTTTCTTTCGAATATCGGTCTAACTTTATAGCTAAAGATAATTGAGAATCTCAAGAAAATTGAGAATTTTTGACAGCGAAAGACTATCCACAGATTTCGCAGATTAGCGCAGATTATTTTTTTGATTGTCCGGTTATCCGCTTACAAGTTTGTTTTTTGTCCACGGAAGGCACGGAAAACACAGAAGGGTTTTAGATTTTTGAATTGCTCCAAAATTTTAGAGGTTTATTTTTTAACGCAAAGCCGCGAATAAGCAAGTAAGCAAAGAGAGTTTTGAATTGGCAATATCTGGTTTTTGGATTAAAGCCATATATTAAGAAAAGCAATCATTATCAATTTTCCATTCTCAATTATCCATTGACTTCTGTGTTTTCCGTTCCTTCAGTGGACAAAACATAGTCTGCGCCTAACCGATTTCAAAAGCGATAATAATCTGCGCTAATCTGCGTAATCTGTGGACAGACCACTAATCACTCCCCACTATCTACTAACCACTAATTCTCAATTCTCAATTCTCAATTCTCAATTCTCAATTCTCAATTCTCAATTCTCAATTCTCAATTCTCAATTCTCAATTCTCAATTCTCAATTCTCAATTCTCAATTCTCAATTCTCAATTCTCAATTCTCAATTCTCAATTCTCAATTCTCAATTCTCAATTCTCAATTCTCAATTCTCAATTCTCAATTCTCAATTCTCAATTCTCAATTCTCAATTCTCAATTCTCAATTCTCAATTCTCAATTCTCAATTCTCAATTCTCAATTCTCAATTCTCAATTCTCAATTCTCAATTCTCAATTCTCAATTCTCAATTCTCAATTCTCAATTCTCAATTCTCAATTCTCAATTGAATTGAGATTCTCGTTTTGATGCATAAGCCAATGCGCCGCGACAACATGCAAAGGCGTCCAGAGTTCCAATTCTTGAATTTTATCGGCGATTGAAACCAGCATGACATGCGGGTTTTTAGTCTTGTCGGTTGTCTTAATAAACAGAGCCGTGATTTCGCTTTTGTTTCTGGCGCGGAGTAATTCAATGACGTCTTTTCTTTTTTGCTGCCATTTTTGGGGTTGCCAGTCCACGTATTCGAGGAGGATCTCGTAGGAGTTTGTCGTCGAGGAACTTCGACTGAGCCAGATTTGAGGAATTTGCAGCCATTCGCAAATCGTCATCATAAATTCAAACCTTTCTTGGCGGCTTCTGACTTTTAAAAAAGCCTCGACGACGTTTGACGAACATTCATCCGCCTCCAAACGCAGCAAAGCGCGGCAACACGACGCGATGAATTGTAATCCTTCTTGCTCTTCGTCCATCGCTTTGCAGATGGCGTCGATCACCGAGCGATCGCCGATTTTCCCCAAAGCTCTTGCGGCGTAGGAACGCAGCAAGATCGAGTTTTCCGCGCACAATAATTCAAGCAAACGCGGAACGGCCCTCTTCTCCTTGATTTCTCCCAAAGCCCACACTGCGACTTCCCATACCCATTTCGATTCGTTGTCGTTGACAATCTCCAGCAAAAAATCTGCGGATTCTTTGCAAGGATACTGCGCCAAACTCCTGATGGCTTCCGTCTTCACGTCAAACGCGGAATCGTTGCACATTTTAATAAGCTGCGGAATTGCCAATGGGTTGTGGCTATTTCCCAACCAACGCGCGTAAAACGCCCGCTCCTGCTCTTTTTCATTGCACGCCCTTCTGGTCAATAGCAGGTTGGAAACGGGGCTTCGCATGATGCCCGCGAAAAAGTCTTTGATTCCAAAAATCTGCGCTTCGGGATTTCGATAAGCGATAAACACGGCGGCAGCTAACGCTAGCCAATGGGTTAAAACAAAGCCTGCCGTATATTCGTTGATCATCAAGCCTTCAATATCGACAAGTCGGCGCGGCAAAATAGAACTGTTCCAGAC
>JAWQFJ010005098.1:0-7500 GCA_034096865.1 Theodoxus fluviatilis
ATGTAAGACGATTTAAGGTGGTCTTGTCTCTGGTGGTACAGTAGTGGTGGCAAACATCGATAATCTGCTTGCTGTGGTGCTGAGGTTGATGGATGAATTCCTGCAGGAAAGAACATTTCTACGCTATTCCTCGCAATGCTGCAGGAACGAGTACTAATGTCTCTAACTTTGGTGAGGTTCTATGCTAGATGTATGTGTTAGGAGAGAAAAAACTTTGTTGAGCATGCCATTTTTTGTCCTTGGAAGAGGTGTTTTGGTTGTTAGAAATCTTCAACTGCACCCTTTCTTCACGACGCAGAAAAAGCATCTTCGCCTTATAGGGATGGATGGACGGACGGACGGACGGATGTAGTTTGAGGGCCTATCAGCCTTGTAGGCTATGTAAGGCCACAACGTTGATAAACACGCAGTTTTATTAGTATAAAAACAGGCCTCACGACAATGGATTCTGGTGCGTTTCGCTGAACAATCACATTAAACACTCTCGAAACCATGGGATAGGTTTCAGGTCTACTGCCCATTAGAACGCGTGAGCTAAGTAAGACCACCAATCACAAAAAAGCACGCCTTATAGGGGAAAAGGGTAACAAAGAAACAACAATAACAACATTGCATAACTTTTTCACAAATGGCAGCACAATGTACCCATTTTAGCAAGTATAATGTGGCAATGGGTTGAGCTAAAAGTCATGACTGAAGTGTGCCGAAATGTCGACCTCTTTTGACTTTTCCACACGTTTCGTTGTATAATGTAGAGAAATCGTAGAGCAGCTCAACTCTGCTATCATTCCGCATTCCTCCACAGCAGGTAGAGTAGTGTTGGGTAGTTGGTTCTTTTCATGACATAAGAACACATTATCATTGAAAGTAGAAGATTTTGGAGGCTTTCTCTGGATACATGAATCCCCAAAATAATCTTACATTCAATTGTATATTTCTTGGTCGAAGTGACGACGTAACAAAAGCATTAGGGTTGATGATCATTTTCCTAATAGAAGGGAGATAAGCATCACCAGTCATAGCGGACGTTCTGTAAGGGAAATCCCTAAATATGTGTCGTCCGCTACTTCGTTACAAGCACGGGTATAAATGCCGACGTATACCACAGATATCAAACCACGATATACAATCCAACATGCCACGATGAAGAGAGCATTGGGATGTAATTCACTATAAAATTTGAATGCAACTTTAATGGCTGAAGCATGTTTACCTAGCAAGTTCGTGGAGTGATTTCCATTTAAATCGATGTTTAGTATGAGCCAATCAATTGAGACTACGGGCGTTGTACATGTATTTTCATCGTTGCTAGGCACAGTAGGTGGCGCACTAAAGTGTGAAGCAGTTAGAGCACCTTCGGAGATTCTACAGCTGCTAAGCGACCTTGACAGGAAGGTGACCTCGGCCTCGGGGTGAGAGGTCACTGCAGGAAATCGACCCGCATGCTTTTTAAAAAATAAGTTGTCTCTTCGATCAAGAGGGATAAAATGACATGTAAAATCATTTTGGAGGTCCGTGTATCCAACGTGCACCACCAAAACCCGCTCTCTTTATTGATAATATGCTTTTTAAGTAATAGAGAGAACCAACCAACCAATACTACTCTGCCTGCAGTGGGGGAATACGTAGTCGTAGTAGAGTTGAGCTGCTCTACGTTTGCTCTACAACAGAACGTGGGATAATTAATTAACTTTGTCACCTGATTATATTCTCGCTCAGAAATTTTGTGATGTACTTAGCACTTGTCGGGCACAGGCTGTTCCAGGAAAAGTGTATTCACGTAGAATGTGTGAGAAAATCGGCTGTGAAAGGAGAGTGCAAGTCCACCAGGTGTCTGAAAGTCGACCAAAATGGACTCCTGTGAGTGAAGATCCGTGCCTGAGGGTGAGACTAAAGGATTGTCACAGACCGTGTACATGCATTTGGTTTGTGTACAATTTCAAATTGGGAAATGAAGCCCGTTCGAAAATTCACCACAGGATTTCGTCTCGACCTCCTTGCAGGAAACTTGACGATTCCTGTACTCGTCAACTTTACACCACTAACACACCAAGATTGTTCGCTCCTCAGACTATATTACAGAAAGTAACGCGAGCAGCAAGCTCAAAACTTGTCCAAAATCGCGAAAAGTGAATCGTCGCTACGCACAGAAATACTAAATGAGAATCTTAGTCAGCAATATTACTTGTGAATTCGTTAGAATCCTGCCGCAACACACCCCCCCCCCCTCCTTTACCCCAACGTACATCTTGACATCTGTGTAAATATTTGTATAGTATATTGTCAGTCTGACTGTGTACATCTGAATGCATGTGTTTGACTATGACTGGATGACTAAATGTATATACTGTGTGTTGTATGTTTATTTTGTATATGTATGTATATATGTTACGCGCTTAGAACCTCAGAAAAGGCGCTTTATAAGTATAATAAATTATTATTATTATAGTCAGGTTCATGGTTTTGCAGGAATGCACGCCACGAACACCAACTATTCACGTTCTTGCATAATTTGCCCTGAAATACGTTTAAATGCGTGAAAATTAACTTTTTATTTCCTCACCTCCGCTATATAGCTCCAGGGTGGGAAAACTTCAGAGGCCATTTGCTCAAACAAGCCGCGGGCACGACTCCTAGCTTTATATGGGCATACATTCTAATGATTTGACGCTACAGTCTTCATAGTGACAATAAATTAATCACAACAGAGGGCAACATCTGAAATACTTGCTTTTTCATACACACAAAACTCTATTTTGGAGTGGTTTCATGGAGACCAGTCACATTCGTACTGACGGAGTTGCCTCCCTGGATACTGTAGTATCGTAATTGTTAGTTCTGGTTCTTTGAATCATTGAACGCACGCACGAATCAGCCAAAGATAATTTTCTGATTCCTTTGCTTTGCGTTGTTGTTTTGAAGAGTAACTGTAAAGGACGAATCTTTTTCAATAATATGTTGGAATATGAACGATTAAAACACCTGCCAATTAAAAATTGCTCAGGAATGTTGCTTTGGAGCGTTTGTGTGCGTTTGTCTACAACGGCAATGTTTTCAACAAATATCTGGCAGCAGAGTTGTTCACGGTGCTTCTTCTTTTAAACAAGTTTTAAGGGTTGGGAAGTTCCTGTAAATACTTTTTGTCTTTTGCTTTGGCCCGTTCTTCTTTTAGGCAGTCACACTGTGACACATTTGTCACCTTTACGCTTATTCAAAGAGTCTTGTCTTTCGAGGAGATCATCGAGTCTTTCCTTGTGACTAATTGAAGGTGAATGTGGAAAACGGACGTGACAATATGTTCAAGATCTTCATGAGACAATCCAGTGATGTGCACTCTTGCAACCTCTTCTCGACGATATCTCGATGTGCAGCTCTTCTTCCGAGCTTTCACACACGCGCGCACGCACAGAGAAGAAGAAGGAAAGAGAGAGAGACAGAGAGAGAGAGAGAGAGAGAGAGAGAGAGAGAGAGAGAGAAAGAGAAAGAGAGAAATAGATAGAGAGAAAGAGAAAGAGAAAGAGAGAGATAGAGAAAGAGAGAGAGAGTGAGAAAGAGAGAAAGAGAGAGAAAGAGAGAGGAGAGAGGAGAAGAAGAGAGAAGAAGAAGAGAGAAGAAGAAGAGAGAAGAAGAAGAGAGACGAACAAGAGAGGAGAAGAAGAGAGAAGAAGAAAAGAAAAAAAGGACAGAGAGAGACGAAGGAGAGAGAAGAAGAAAGAGAGAGAGAGAGAGAGAGAGAGAGAGAGAGAGAGAGAGAGAGAGAGAGAGAGAGAGAGAGAGAGAGAGAGAGAGAAATGGAGAGAGAGCAAAAGAAAGAGAAAGAGAGAGAGAAAGAGAGAGAGAAGAGAGAGAAAAAAAGAAAAAGATAAAGAGAGAGAGAAAGAGAAAGAGTGAGAGAAAAAGAGAGAATGAGAGAGAGAGAAAGAGAGACAGAGAGACAGAGAGAGAGAAAGACAGACAGAGACAGAGAGAGACAGAGAGAGAGAGAGAGAGATGCAGAGACAGAGACAGAGAGAGAGAGAGAGAGAGAGAGAGAGACGGGGATGGGGTTGGAGCATCGTGGTGGGAGTGACCAGAGCTAAGTATGAAGGTGGCAGTAAATAAGCAGAGGAATGTGAAAAGGGAGCCTTGATGAGAGGCGTGCCTGTTGCCATCGATCTCCACGTGTTATTCTCATGCTAAGCCAGCTGTATGTGCCATTGGTAGTGGAGCTCCCTGTCGTGTCTTTCATGAAGTAGGCCCACGTTGCTACGCGTTGGGCTCTTGTGGAGTGCTTAGATATTTAAAAACCCTCAAGAATGACAAAATTGACCCTATTTGTCGTTTTCATCAGGTAGCCCAGAAAGCTGCGTAACAAGGGGTAAAAGCTCACAAAATATCGGAACTTAAAAACGATTATAAAAATTTTACTGGTGCTGCGGTTTGTATTCACATTACACACTCGGTACGAGAGTATGGAGTGGTTTCACCTGACGTCATCAGTGTGTGCATGGCCGACACAACTCCCGCCAGTTAGCATACATTTTCAAGCCGTACTATGTGTCGACTTATAAGTAAACTTGCGCAGGCCGAATGCTGATAGACATCCACCAAACTTTTTAAAAGTAGCGGATAAAGTGCACGTTTCTGTCTCACTTATTCGCTGTTTCAATCAAACCGGGTTAAAAGCTGCGCGAATACGAGCTCGCAAAAAAAAAGAAATGATCCTTTAGTAACCTATAAGGTGACTACACGTCAACTTCGAAGTGAAAATTTTCATGCCACACTTTATAGATATCCACGAAACTTTGCAAGGAAAAGCTTCCAGATGCGGGCCACACTACTGGACTCGTCCAAGGAGAAGAGTGTGAGAAAGACAGCCAAACCGGCAGGCCACACAAGCTGGTGAGCCTTATTATATCTGATCGACTGCGTTTTTACGCTGTTTTTTCGAATCTACAGATTATTTTGTCATTCTGTGTCTGAATCCCAGAAAATTCACTGCTGATCAACCGATCAAGACCTCTTGCCAATCAGATGCTGTCTTCCGCTGGCTTGTGTGGCCCGCCAGCTTGACTGTCTTTCCTACACCCCCTCTCCTCGGACGAGCCCACTAGTGTGGCCTATCTCTGCAATGGAAAAAAACATGCAAATGTATGTCTTACTTGCTTCTTTTAAATTCAGAGTAGGCTTTAGGTGATCTGGCAGCTTACAAATTATAAGATTTTCACTCTTATCTTAGTTCTTCAATTCCTCTTGCAATTAGTGCATGTCGATGTTCTTCGTCGGCATAAATGCCTTATCTTGATAAATGACTAAAAATGGCGTCGAATTTTTCTCGTTCCGGAAGGTGAAGGCTTGATTCAACTCAACTCTCCGCAAAATGGCTGAAATCCGGTCGCTAATATCGCGTAAGTAAAACGGCAGCCATGATACGGGGCGATCCTAAAATACGATGATTCGTTCAGTGTAGTCGTGTTTGTTTCTGTTTAATTAATTAATCCTGATATTAAATCAATCGAAAAAAGAAACGAGGAAAATTTTGTTAACATGGCCATGCACGCTCTCAAAAAAGCTGCGTGAGAAGCGAGTTTTTCCGCCAGAGAGTTAATTCTTCCTGAGGCGCGTTTCTTGGGCAAGGAATCTCGCAGGAAACTCGAGGGCTAGGAGTTGCCTAGTGCGTCTCACTCACAATGAGGGACGCGCTGTGAAGGAGGGTGGCTGAGGTAGCTCCGGAGGTACCTCGCCGCGTCTTGCTGCTGAGGCCTGGATGAACCAAAATGGCGGAGAAGGTACCTACAGGGCTGCCGCTGATAAACGGCAGTGCCTGTAATGTGCTTCTCACTTTCCGAGAATGGAAAAATCTAATAAAAGAGGATGGTTGCCAGGTTCGGACTGACACTAATGGAAGGTGCATCGTGACACTTTTCGGCGGAGGCCGAGGAACTGGACGTTGACGTATTTGCGGAGGGCTTGACCGTACATGTTCAACCTCTGACAACGGCCTTCGGGCGGAGTGAGCGTTGATTTTTGTTCTGTTGCTCCTGCCGTCGAGGGGAGACAAATGTTTCGGGGTTTCTGTGCTTTCCGGTTGGGAGGAATTCTCGCAGTCTCAGTCGACAGATGAATTCCTCCGTGTCTGCTGCGAGGTTGACGGGGTCCATGGGCTTGGTGGGGCAGAATTTCAAGGACCTCCATCTCCGCCGGAGTGGGCGTGTAGGCAGGCAGGTTTACCACCGTCTGGCTAGTCAGGAGGGGATCTTTATTTTCGACTCGAATGCCCAGATTTCGTAGTTTCTGGTTTGTCTTTTTCATGCGAAGGTCGCCTTGATTAGCGCGCGTCTCCGCGGTGAGGGTTTGGAGGTCGGGTGAGGTGGTGTGGATTGAGTCCAATCGGAAGAAGCATCTTCTACGTTTACCGTTTGGCAAGTGAACGAGATGTTTCAGCAGGAGGGTAGAAGTGCGATGGCACAGCTGCCAGTCACTAAGGCAACGCATGTAAGGGCACCGCGCCACAAAAAGAAATCGATCACCTCTGCCTGTAGGTGAACACTTCAGTCTGCCCGAACAGTCTTGACAACGCCGCGTGGCGGAGCAGAAGCTCGCGAGGAAGTTCAACACTCATCACACAGGGCTCAACCGCAACATGAGGTTTATTGTACACTGGAGATAGGAGGCTTGACCTCGCACGTGCCTACCATGCATTTTGCCCGATGAGAAGTTGAGAAGTGAACTTCTCTAGTTGTGTACCTATTAACCCCCACACACACACACCCCACCCCTACCCCCACCCCACCCCCACCTACACCCCACCCCACTCCCCGCCAGTCTCTCTTCCCTACGGCCAGATGAAGGAGAGCTACTCCGAAAGCTTGCCAAGGAACTTTCTCCCCAGCCCAAGTACTCCTTCTACCAGTACTCGCATAGCGTAAACCCAGCCACTGATCTCGAAGGCCATACGCAGTTAGCGCATGCTGCGAGCTGTGCTATTTTTAGCGCGCACTAATTCCATGCAGGGCTACTTCTCTCTATGTGTCGATAGAGGCGATCTGTTTTCAAAAGATCCGACACGTAGCATGCATTAGATATACTGTTTATACCATATTAAAGACAATTAAATGATGAATTATCACATATAAACTAATTTAGACGAATAAGAAAATGCAGAAAGCCTGCACTATTTTCTTTAACGCATGCTGACAAACCGGATGCGTACACTGTAGTAGTCCTTGCCCCAGCCACTTAAACTATGCAGCCACCACAGCTCTCGCAGCCGCCACAGCTCTCGCAGCCGCCACAGCTCTCGCAGCCGCCACAGCTCTCGCAGCCGCCACAGCTCTCGCAGCCACCACAGCTCTCGCAGCCGCCACAGCTCTCGCAGCCGCCACAGCTCTCGCAGCCGCCACAGCTCTCGCAGCCACCACAGCTCTCGCAGCCGCCACAGCTCTCGCAGCCGCCACAGCTCTCGCAGCCACCACAGCTCTCGCAGCCACCACAGCTCTCGCAGCCACCACAGCTCTCGCA
>JAWQFJ010005098.1:12500-21153 GCA_034096865.1 Theodoxus fluviatilis
GTGGCAGCTGTGGTGCAGACGGCGGCGGCTGTGGTTGCTGCGAGCGGCTGCGAGAGCTGTGGTGGCTGCGAGAGCTGTGGCGGCTGCGAGAGCTGTGGCGGCTGCGAGAGCTGTGGTGGCTGCGAGAGCTGTGGTGGCTGCGAGAGCTGTGGCGGCTGCGAGAGCTGTGGCGGCTGCGAGAGCTGTGGTGGCTGCGAGAGCTGTGGTGGCTGCGAGAGCTGTGGTGGCTGCGAGAGCTGTGGCGGCTGCGAGAGCTGTGGCGGCTGCGAGAGCTGTGGTGGCTGCGAGAGCTGTGGCGGCTGCGAGAGCTGTGGCGGCTGCGAGAGCTGTGGCGGCTGCGAGAGCTGTGGCGGCTGCGAGAGCTGTGGCGGCTGCGAGAGCTGTGGCGGCTGCGAGAGCTGTGGCGGCTGCGAGAGCTGTGGCGGCTGCGAGAGCTGTGGTGGCTGCATAGTTTAAGTGGCTGGGGCAAGGACTACTACAGTGTACGCATCCGGTTTGTCAGCATGCGTTAAAGAAAATAGTGCAGGCTTTCTGCATTTTCTTATTCGTCTAAATTAGTTTATATGTGATAATTCATCATTTAATTGTCTTTAATATGGTATAAACAGTATATCTAATGCATGCTACGTGTCGGATCTTTTGAAAACAGATCGCCTCTATCGACACATAGAGAGAAGTAGCCCTGCATGGAATTAGTGCGCGCTAAAAATAGCACAGCTCGCAGCATGCGCTAACTGCGTATGGCCTTCGAGATCAGTGGCTGGGTTTACGCTATGCGAGTACTGGTAGAAGGAGTACTTGGGCTGGGGAGAAAGTTCCTTGGCAAGCTTTCGGAGTAGCTCTCCTTCATCTGGCCGTAGGGAAGAGAGACTGGCGGGGAGTGGGGTGGGGTGTAGGTGGGGGTGGGGTGGGGGTAGGGGTGGGGTGTGTGTGTGTGGGGGTTAATAGGTACACAACTAGAGAAGTTCACTTCTCAACTTCTCATCGGGCAAAATGCATGGTAGGCACGTGCGAGGTCAAGCCTCCTATCTCCAGTGTACAATAAACCTCATGTTGCGGTTGAGCCCTGTGTGATGAGTGTTGAACTTCCTCGCGAGCTTCTGCTCCGCCACGCGGCGTTGTCAAGACTGTTCGGGCAGACTGAAGTGTTCACCTACAGGCAGAGGTGATCGATTTCTTTTTGTGGCGCGGTGCCCTTACATGCGTTGCCTTAGTGACTGGCAGCTGTGCCATCGCACTTCTACCCTCCTGCTGAAACATCTCGTTCACTTGCCAAACGGTAAACGTAGAAGATGCTTCTTCCGATTGGACTCAATCCACACCACCTCACCCGACCTCCAAACCCTCACCGCGGAGACGCGCGCTAATCAAGGCGACCTTCGCATGAAAAAGACAAACCAGAAACTACGAAATCTGGGCATTCGAGTCGAAAATAAAGATCCCCTCCTGACTAGCCAGACGGTGGTAAACCTGCCTGCCTACACGCCCACTCCGGCGGAGATGGAGGTCCTTGAAATTCTGCCCCACCAAGCCCATGGACCCCGTCAACCTCGCAGCAGACACGGAGGAATTCATCTGTCGACTGAGACTGCGAGAATTCCTCCCAACCGGAAAGCACAGAAACCCCGAAACATTTGTCTCCCCTCGACGGCAGGAGCAACAGAACAAAAATCAACGCTCACTCCGCCCGAAGGCCGTTGTCAGAGGTTGAACATGTACGGTCAAGCCCTCCGCAAATACGTCAACGTCCAGTTCCTCGGCCTCCGCCGAAAAGTGTCACGATGCACCTTCCATTAGTGTCAGTCCGAACCTGGCAACCATCCTCTTTTATTAGATTTTTCCATTCTCGGAAAGTGAGAAGCACATTACAGGCACTGCCGTTTATCAGCGGCAGCCCTGTAGGTACCTTCTCCGCCATTTTGGTTCATCCAGGCCTCAGCAGCAAGACGCGGCGAGGTACCTCCGGAGCTACCTCAGCCACCCTCCTTCACAGCGCGTCCCTCATTGTGAGTGAGACGCACTAGGCAACTCCTAGCCCTCGAGTTTCCTGCGAGATTCCTTGCCCAAGAAACGCGCCTCAGGAAGAATTAACTCTCTGGCGGAAAAACTCGCTTCTCACGCAGCTTTTTTGAGAGCGTGCATGGCCATGTTAACAAAATTTTCCTCGTTTCTTTTTTCGATTGATTTAATATCAGGATTAATTAATTAAACAGAAACAAACACGACTACACTGAACGAATCATCGTATTTTAGGATAGCCCCGTATCATGGCTGCCGTTTTACTTATGCGATATTAGAGACCGGATTTCTGCCATTTTGCGGAGAGTTGAGTTGAATCAAGCCTTCACCTTCCGGAACGAGAAAAATTCGACGCCGTTTTTAGTCACTTATCAAGATAAGGCATTTATGCCGACGAAGAACATCGACATGCACTAATTGCAAGAGGAATTGACGAACTAAGATTAGAGTGAAAATCTTATAATTTGAAAGCTGACAGATCACCTAAAGCCTACTTTGACTTTAAAAGAAGCAAGTAAGACAAACATTTGCATGTTTTTTTCCATTGCAGAGATAGGCCACACTAGTGGGCTCGTCCGAGGAGAGGGGGTGTAGGAAAGACAGTCAAGCTGGCGGGCCACACAAGCCAGCGGAAGACAGCATCTGATTGGCAAGAGGTCTTGATCGGTTGATCAGCAGTGAATTTTCTGGGATTCAGACACAGAATGACAAAATAATCTGTAGATTCGAAAAAACAGCGTAAAAACGCAGTCGATCAGATATAATAAGACTCACCAGCTTGTGTGGCCTGCCGGTTTGGCTGTCTTTCTCACACTCTTCTCCTCGGATGAGTCCAGTAGTGTGGCCCGCATCTGGATGCTTTTCCTTGCAAAGTTTCGTGGATATCTATTAAGTGTGGCATGAAAATTTTCACTTCGAAGATGACGTGTTATAGGTTACTAAAGGATCATTTCTTTTTTTGCGAGCTCGTATTCGCGCAGCTTTTAACCCGGTTTGATTGAAACAGGGAATAAGTGAGACAGAAACGTGCACTTTATCCGCTACTTTTAAAAAGTTTGGTGGATGTCCATCAGCATTCGGCCTGCGCAAGTTTACTTATAAGTCGACACAAAGTACGGCTTGAAAATGTATGCTAACTGGCGGGAGTTGTGTCGGCCATGCACACACTGATGACGTCAGGTGAAACCACTCCATACTCTCGTACCGAGTGTGTAATGTGAATACAAACCGCAGCACCAGTAAAATTTTTATAATCGTTTTTAAGTTCCGATATTTTGTGAGCTTTTACCCCTTGTTACGCAGCTTTCTGGGCTACCTGATGAAAACGACAAATAGGGTCAATTTTGTCATTCTTGAGGGTTTTTAAATATCTAAGCACTCCACAAGAGCCCAACGCGTAGCAACGTGGGCCTACTTCATGAAAGACACGACAGGGAGCTCCACTACCAATGGCACATACAGCTGGCTTAGCATGAGAATAACACGTGGAGATCGATGGCAACAGGCACGCCTCTCATCAAGGCTCCCTTTTCTCATTCCTCTGCTTATTTACTGCCACCTTCATACTTAGCTCTGGTCACTCCCACCACGATGCTCCAACCCCATCCCCGTCTCTCTCTCTCTCTCTCTCTCTGTCTCTGTCTCTGTCTCTGCATCTCTCTCTCTCTCTCTCTGTCTCTCTCTGTCTCTGTCTGTCTTTCTCTCTCTCTGTCTCTCTGTCTCTCTTTCTCTCTCTCTCATTCTCTCTTTTTCTCTCACTCTTTCTCTTTCTCTCTCTCTTTATCTTTTTCTTTTTTTCTCTCTCTTCTCTCTCTCTTTCTCTCTCTCTTTCTCTTTCTTTTGCTCTCTCTCCATTTCTCTCTCTCTCTCTCTCTCTCTCTCTCTCTCTCTCTCTCTCTCTCTCTCTCTCTCTCTCTCTCTCTCTCTCTTTCTTCTTCTCTCTCCTTCGTCTCTCTCTGTCCTTTTTTTCTTTTCTTCTTCTCTCTTCTTCTCCTCTCTTCTTCGTCTCTCTTCTTCTTCTCTCTTCTTCTTCTCTCTTCTTCTCTCTTCTTCTCCTCTCTCCTCTCTCTTTCTCTCTCTTTCTCTCTTTCTCACTCTCTCTCTCTCTTTCTCTATCTCTCTCTTTCTCTTTCTCTTTCTCTCTATCTATTTCTCTCTTTCTCTTTCTCTCTCTCTCTCTCTCTCTCTCTCTCTCTCTCTCTCTCTGTCTCTCTCTCTTTCCTTCTTCTTCTCTGTGCGTGCGCGCGTGTGTGAAAGCTCGGAAGAAGAGCTGCACATCGAGATATCGTCGAGAAGAGGTTGCAAGAGTGCACATCACTGGATTGTCTCATGAAGATCTTGAACATATTGTCACGTCCGTTTTCCACATTCACCTTCAATTAGTCACAAGGAAAGACTCGATGATCTCCTCGAAAGACAAGACTCTTTGAATAAGCGTAAAGGTGACAAATGTGTCACAGTGTGACTGCCTAAAAGAAGAACGGGCCAAAGCAAAAGACAAAAAGTATTTACAGGAACTTCCCAACCCTTAAAACTTGTTTAAAAGAAGAAGCACCGTGAACAACTCTGCTGCCAGATATTTGTTGAAAACATTGCCGTTGTAGACAAACGCACACAAACGCTCCAAAGCAACATTCCTGAGCAATTTTTAATTGGCAGGTGTTTTAATCGTTCATATTCCAACATATTATTGAAAAAGATTCGTCCTTTACAGTTACTCTTCAAAACAACAACGCAAAGCAAAGGAATCAGAAAATTATCTTTGGCTGATTCGTGCGTGCGTTCAATGATTCAAAGAACCAGAACTAACAATTACGATACTACAGTATCCAGGGAGGCAACTCCGTCAGTACGAATGTGACTGGTCTCCATGAAACCACTCCAAAATAGAGTTTTGTGTGTATGAAAAAGCAAGTATTTCAGATGTTGCCCTCTGTTGTGATTAATTTATTGTCACTATGAAGACTGTAGCGTCAAATCATTAGAATGTATGCCCATATAAAGCTAGGAGTCGTGCCCGCGGCTTGTTTGAGCAAATGGCCTCTGAAGTTTTCCCACCCTGGAGCTATATAGCGGAGGTGAGGAAATAAAAAGTTAATTTTCACGCATTTAAACGTATTTCAGGGCAAATTATGCAAGAACGTGAATAGTTGGTGTTCGTGGCGTGCATTCCTGCAAAACCATGAACCTGACTATAATAATAATAATTTATTATACTTATAAAGCGCCTTTTCTGAGGTTCTAAGCGCGTAACATATATACATACATATACAAAATAAACATACAACACACAGTATATACATTTAGTCATCCAGTCATAGTCAAACACATGCATTCAGATGTACACAGTCAGACTGACAATATACTATACAAATATTTACACAGATGTCAAGATGTACGTTGGGGTAAAGGAGGGGGGGGGGGTGTGTTGCGGCAGGATTCTAACGAATTCACAAGTAATATTGCTGACTAAGACTCTCATTTAGTATTTCTGTGCGTAGCGACAAATCACTTTTCGCGATTTTGGACAAGTTTTGAGCTTGCTGCTTGCGGTACTTTCTGTAATATATGTCCAAGGAGCGAACAATCTTGGTGTGTTAGTGGTGTAAAGTTGACGAGTACAGGAATCGTCAAGTTTCCTGCAAGGAGGTCGAGACGAAATCCTGTGGTGAATTTTCGAACGGGCTTCATTTCCCAATTTGGAATTGTACACAAACCAAATGCATGTACACGGTCTGTGACAATCCATAAGTCTCACCTTCCGGCACTAATCTTCACTCAGATGAGTCCATTTTGGTCGACTTTCAGACACTTGGTGGACTTGCACTCTCCTTTCACAGCCGATTTTCTCACACATTCTACGTGTATACACTTTTCCTGGAACAGCCTGTGCCCGACAAGTGGGAAGTACATCACTGGATTTCCGAGCGAGAATATAATCAGGTGACAAAGTTAATTAATTATCCCGCGTTTTGTTGTACAGCAAACGTAGAGCAGCTCAACTCTACTACGACTACGTATTTCCCCACTGCAGGCAGAGTAGTACTGATTGGTTGGTTCTCTCTATTACTTAAAAAGCATATTATCAATAAAGAGAGAGGGTTTTGGAGGTGCTATTTGGATACACAAACCTCCAAAATGATTTTATATTTAATTTTATCCCTCTTGATCGAAGAGACAACTTATTTTTTTAAAAAGCATGAGGGTCGATTTCCTGCAGTGACCTCTCACCCCGAGGCCGAGGTCACCTTCCTGTCAAGGTCGCTTAGCAGCTGTAGAATCTGAGAAGGTGCTCTAACTGCTTCACACTTTAGTGCGCCACCTACTGTGCCTAGCAACGATGAAAATACATGTACAACGCCCGTAGTCTCAATTGATTGGCTCATACTAAACATCGATTTAAATGGAAATCACTCCACGAACTTGCTAGGTAAACATGCTTCAGCCATTAAAGTTGCATTCAAATTTTATAGTGAATTACATCCCAATGCTCTCTTCATCGTGGCATGTTGGATTGTATATCGTGGTTTGATATCTGTGGTATACGTCGGCATTTATACCCGTGCTTGTAACGAAGTAGCGGACGACACATATTTAGGGATTTCCCTTACAGAACGTCCGCTATGACTGGTGATGCTTATCTCCCTTCTATTAGGAAAATGATCATCAACCCTAATGCTTTTGTTACGTCGTCACTTCGACCAAGAAATATACAATTGAATGTAAGATTATTTTGGGGATTCATGTATCCAGAGAAAGCCTCCAAATCTTCTACTTTCAATGAAAATGTGTTTTTATGTCATGAAAAGAACCAACTACCCAACACTACTCTACCTGCTGTGGAGGAATGCGGAATGATAGCAGAGTTGAGCTGCTCTACGATTTCTCTACATTATACAACGAAACGTGTGGAAAAGTCAAAAGAGGTCGACATTTCGGCACACTTCAGTCATGACTTTTAGCTCAACCCATTGCCACATTATACTTGCTAAAATGGGTACATTGTGCTGCCATTTGTGAAAAAGTTATGCAATGTTGTTATTGTTGTTTCTTTGTTAGCCTTTTCCCTATAAGGCGTGCTTTTTTGTGATTGGTGGTCTTACTTAGCTCACGCGTTCTAATGGGCAGTAGACCTGAAACCTATCCCATGGTTTCGAGAGTGTTTCATGTGATTGTTCAGCGAAACGCACCAGAATCCATCGTCGTGAGGCCTGTTTTTATACTAATAAAACTGCGTGTTTATCAACGTTGTGGCCTTACATAGCCTATGAAGGCTAATAGGCCCCCAAACTCCATCCGTCCGTCCGTCCGTCCATCCCTATAAGGCGAAGATGGTTTTTCTGCGTCGTAAAGAAAGGGTGCAGTTGAAGATTTCTAACAACCAAAACACCTCTTCCAAGGACAAAAAATGGCATGCTCAACAATGTTTTTTCTCTCCTAACACATACATCTTGCACAGAACCTCACCAAAGTTAGAGACATTAGTACTCGTTCCTGCAGCATTGCGAGGAATAGCGTAGAAATGTTCTTTCCTGCAGGAATTCATCCATCAACCTCAGCACCACAGTGAGCAGATTATCGATGTTTGCCACCACTACTGTACCACCAGAGACAAGACCACCTCAAATTGTTCTACATTCGGAATGCATCATCGGAAACATTGTAGCAGCAATGAAAAGCTGTTTTATAGAAAAATAATATTCCTTCATGTTTTTATGTTTCAAAATGAGTCTAAAGGACAGACCAACCCATCAGCGAGAAGATGGTTTAATTGATACTTTCAGAAATTTTTTTGTGGCATTTAAAGAATCACTTGTTCTGCTGATTGTAAATATCACAGCTTTTCCATTGCGACTTTTCACGCGTTAATGCATGCGAATATCGCACTTATACCTCCTGGTTTGCAGACTACTCTCTTCATTTTGACACAGCCTCGGGTCCCTAGAGAGCATGCAGCCAGGTTGTGCATGGACGTGCCACGGTTAACCTGTACTGTCATTCACCTCAGCACTCGCAGGTGTCGAGTTTTACTCCTGGCTGGAGAGAGGCAATGCGAGTAGCGCATCGTGCGCAAGGACGCAGCTCAGGCATCCGGATAGCTACGAACGTCGCGCCCACTGGTCAAAAGCGACTGCAGAGCACTCTGAGGCGCTCGCCATTCGGTCATGAAGCCCCACTATCTGGAAACGAAAGCAGATTTTGGCTGTGCTTATTGGCAGTAGACCAGGTCTACAATGGGAGAACGGTTTCGTTGTTGTTATTCTTTGTTTACAAACATCATTGGCACGGAATCACTGGGACTTCTGCATGTGAAAAAAGAAAAAATGGCAAATATAATTTGGCAAGGAAAACAACATTCACAAACAACAAACAAATATGCCACCTTCAGAGGTGAGTTGCCTCTTGTTTATTACAACATTCGCGCTCTGCGTCGTCACGCTGGCAAGCAGACAAGGCTGCTCGGCCTCTCTTCTGCTATTGTTAATTTGACACGTTAGAATAAAGAATAATGGGGGTTGGGTTATTTACAAACACACAATCAACTCTGCTTTTGCAGATGAAAAAAGATCTTTAACGTAAACTGAAACAAGAGGACCAAGACGGCTCCCACAGTAAAAGTAGCATGATCAGTACG
>JAWQFJ010005099.1:0-20786 GCA_034096865.1 Theodoxus fluviatilis
TGACTGATATGAGTGTGTGAGTGTAGTGACTGTGTGACTGACTGATGTGAGTGTGTGAGTGTAGTGACTGCGTGACTGACTGATATGAGTGTGTGAGTGTAGTGACTGCGTGGCTGACTGATATGAGTGTGTGAGTGTAGTGACTGCGTGGCTGACTGATATGAGTGTGTGAGTGTAGTGACTGTGTGACTGACTGATGTGAGTGTGTGAGTGTAGTGACTGTGTGACTGACTGATGTGAGTGTAGTGAGTGTAGTGACTGTGTAACTGACTGATGTGAGTGTAGTGACTGTGTGACTGACTGATGTGAGTGTGTGAGTGTAGTGACTGTGTGACTGACTGATGTGAGTGTGTGAGTGTAGTGACTGTGTGACTGACTGATGTGAGTGTAGTGAATGTAGTGACTGTGTGACTGACTGATATGAGTGTAGTGACAGTGTGACTGACTGATGTGAGTGTAGTGAGTGTAGTGACTGTGTGACTGACTGATGTGAGTGTAGTGACTGTGTGACTGACTGATGTGAGTGTGTGAGTGTAGTGACTGCGTGGCTGACTGATATGAGTGTGTGAAAGTAGTGACTGTGCGATTGACTGATGTGAGTCTGTGAGTGTAGTGACTGTGTGACTGACTGATGTGAGTGTAGTGACTGTGTGACTGACTGATGTGAGTCTGAGTGTAGTGACTGTGTCACTGACTGATGTGAGTGTAGTGAGTGTAGTGACTGTGTGACTGACTGGTGTGAGTGTGTGAGTGTAGTGACTGTGTGACTGACTGATATGAGTGTGTGAGTGTAGTGACTGTGTGACTGACTGATGTGAGTGTAGTGACTGCGTGGCTGACTGATGTGAGTGTGTGAGTGTAGTGACTGTGTGACTGACTGATGTGAGTGTGTGAGTGTAGTGACTGTGTGGCTGACTGATGTGAGTGTAGTGACTGTGTGACTGACTGATGTGAGTGTGTGAGTGTAGTGACTGTGTGACTGACTGATGTGAGTGTGTGAGTGTAGTGACTGTGTGGCTGACTGATGTGAGTGTGTGAGTGTAGTGACTGGGTAACTGACTGATGTGAGTGTAGTGACTGTGTGACTGACTGATGTGAGTGTAGTGACTGTGTAACTAACTGATGTGAGTGTAGTGACTGTGTGACTGACTGATGTGAGTGTGTAAGTGTAGTGACTGCGTGACTGACTGATATGAGTGTGTGAGTGTAGTGACTGCGTGGCTGACTGATATGAGTGTGTGAGTGTAGTGACTGTGTGACTGACTGATGTGAGTGTGTGAGTGTAGTGACTGTGTGACTGACTGATATGAGTGTGTGAGTGTAGTCACTGTGTGACTGACTGATATGAGTGTGTTAGAGTAGTGACTGTGTAACTGACTGATGTGAGTGTAGTGACTGTGTGACTGACTGATGTGAGTGTGTGAGTGTAGTGACTGTGTAACTGACTGATGTGAGTGTAGTGACTGTGTGACGGACTGATTTTGGTGTGTGTGTGTAGTGACTGTATGACTGACTGATGTGAGTGTGTGAGGTTAGTGACTGTGCGTTTGACTGATGTGAGTGTGTGAGTGTAGTGACTGTGTGACTGACTGATGTGAATGTGTGAGTGTAGTGACTGTGTGACTGACTGATATGAGTGTGTGAGTTTAGTGACTGTGTGACTGACTGATGTGAGTGTAGTGATTGTGTGACTGACTGATGTGCGTGTAGTGACTTTGTGACTGACTGATGTGAGTGTAGTGACTGTGTGACTGACTGATATGAGTGTGTGAGTGTAGTGACTGCGTGACTGACTGATGTGAGTGTTGTGACTGTGTGACTGACTGATGTGAGTGTAGTGACTGTGTGACTGACTGATGTGATTGTAGTGACTGTGTGGCTGACTGATGTGAGTGTAGTGACTGTGTAACTGACTGATATGAGTGTGTGAGTGTAGTGACTGTGTGACTGACTGATGTGAGTGTAGTGACTGTGTGACTGACTGATGTGAGTGTAGTGACTGTGTGACTGACTGATGTGAGTGTAGAGTCTGTGTGACTGACTGATGTGAGTGTGTGAGTGTAGTGAATGTGTGACTGACTGATGTGAGTGTAGTGACTGTGTGACTGACTGTGTGACTGATGTGAGTGTAGTGACTGTGTGACTGACTGATGTGAGTGTAGTGAGTGTAGTGACTGTGTAACTGACTGATGTGAGTGTAGAGACTGTGTGACTGACTGATGTGAGTGTGTGAGTGTAGTGACTGCGTGGCTGACTGATATGAGTGTGTGAGTGTAGTGACTGTGTGACTGATTGATGTGAGTGTAGTGACTGTGTAACTGACTGATGTGAGTGTAGTGACTGTGTGACTGACTGATGTGAGTGTGTGAGTGTAGTGACTGTGTGACTGACTGATGTGAGTGTAGTGAGTGTAGTGACTGTGTAACTGACTGATGTGTGAGTGTGTGAGTGTAGTGACTGTGTGACTGACTGATGTGAGTGTGTGAGTGTAGTGACTGTGACTGACTAATACAAGTGTGTGAGTGTAGTGACAGTGTGACTGACTGATACCAGTGTGTGAGTGTAGTGACTGTGTGACTGACCGATGTGAGTGTAGTGACTGTGTGACTGACTGTGTGACTGATGTGAGTGTAGTGACTGAGTGACTGACTGATACGAGTGTGTGAGTGTAGTGACTGTGTGACTGACTGATGTGAGTGTAGTGACTGTGTGACTGACTGATGTGAGTGTAGTGACAGTGTGACTGACTGATACGAGTATGTGAGTGTAGTGACTGTGTGACTGACTGATGTGAGTGTAGTGACTGTGTGACTGACTGATGTGAGTGTAGTGACTGTGTGACTGACTGTGTGACTGACTGTGTGACTGACTGTGTGACTGATGTGAGTGTTGTGACTGTGTGACTGACTGATGTGAGTGTGTGAGTGTAGTGACTGTGTGACTGACTGATGTGAGTGTAGTGACTGTGTGACTGACTGTGTGGCTGATGTGAGTGTAGTGACTGTGTGACTGACTGTGTGACTGATGTGAGTGTAGAGATTGTGTGACTGACTGTGTGACTGATGTGAGTGTAGTGACTGTGTGACTGACTGTGTGACTGATGTGAGTGTAGTGACTGTGTGACTGACTAATATGAGTGTGTGAGTGTAGTGACTGTGTGACTGATTGCTACGAGTGTATGAGTGTAGTGACTGTGTGACTGATTGATACGAGTGTGTGAGTGTAGTGACTGTGTGACTGACTGATGTGAGTGTAGTGAGTGTAGTGACTGTGTGACTGACTGATGTGAGTGTAGTGACTGTGTGATTGACTGATACGAGTGTGTGAGTGTAGTGACTGTGTGACTGACTGATGTGAGTGTAGTGACTGTGTGACTGACTGATATGAGTGTGTGAGTGTAGTGACTGTGTGACTGACTGGTGTGAGTGTAGTGACTGTGTGACTGACTGATATGTGTCTGTGAGTGTAGTGACTGTGTGACTGACTGATATGAGTGTAGTGACTGTGTGACTGACTGATGTGAGTGTAGTGACTGTAAGACTGACTGGTGTGAGTGTAGTGACTGTGTGACTGACTGATATGAGTGTGTGAGTGTAGTGACTGTGTGACTGATTGATGTGAGTGTAGTGACTGTGTGACTGACTGATATGAGTGTGTGAGTGTAGTGACTGTGTAACTGACTGATATGTGTGTGTGAGTGTAGTGACTGTGTGACTGACTGATGTGAGTGTAGTGACTGTGTGACTGACTTATATGAGTGTGTGAGTGCAGTGACTGTGTGACTGACTGATTTTGGTGTGTGTGTGTAGTGACTGTATGATTGACTGATATGAGTGTGTGTAGTGACTGTATGACTGACTGATGTGACTTGTGAGTGTAGTGACTGTGTGACTGACTGATGTGAGTGTAGTGAGTGTAGTGACTGTGTGACTGACTGATATGAGTGCGTGAGTGTAGTGACTGTGTGACTGACTGATATGAGTGTGTGAGTGTAGTGACTGTGTGACTGACTGATGTGAGTGTGTGAGTGTAGTGACTGTGTGACTGACTGATGTGAGTGTAGTGACTGTGTGACTGACTGATGTGAGTGTGTGAGTGTAGTGCATGTGTGGCTGTCTGATGTGAGTGTAGTGAGTGTAGTGACTGTGTGACTGACTGATTTGAGTGTGTGAGTAGACTGACTGTGTGACTGACTGATGTGAGTGTAGTGAGTGTAGTGACTGTGTGACTGACTGATGTGAGTGTAGTGACTGTGTGACTGACTGATGTGAGTGTGTGAGTGTAGTGACTGTGTGGCTGACTGATATGAGTGTGTGAGTGTAGTGACTGTGTAACTGACTGATGTGAGTGTAGTGAGTGTAGTGACTGTGTGACTGACTGATGTGAGTGTAGTGAGTGTAGTGAGTGTAGTGAGTGTAGTGAGTGTAGTGACTGTGTGGCTGACTGATATGAGTGTGTGAGTGTAGTGAGTGTAGTGACTGTGTAACTGACTGATGTGAGTGTAGTGAGTGTAGTGACTGTGTGACTGACTGATATGAGTGTAGTGAGTGTAGTGACTGTGTGACTGACTGATGTGAGTGTAGTGACTGTGTGACTGACTGATGTGAGTGTGTGAGTGTAGTGCCTGTGTGGCTGACTGATATGAGTGTGTGGGTGTAGTGACTGTGTGACTGACTGATGTGAGAGTAGTGACTGTGTGACTGACTGATGTGAGTGTAGTGACTGTGTGACTGACCGATGTGAGTGTAGTGACTGTGCGACTGACTGATGTGAGTGTGTGAGTGTAGTGACTGTGTGACTGACTGATATGAGTGTGTGAGTGTAGTGACTGTGTGACTGACTGATATGAGTGTGAGTGTAGTGACTGTGTGACTGACTGATATGAGTGTGTGAGTGTAGTGACTGTGTGACTGACTGATGTGAGTGTGTGAGTGTAGTGACTGTGTGACTGACTGATGTGAGTGTGTGAGTGTAGTGACTGTGTAACTGACTGATGTGAGTGTAGTGACTGTGTGACTGACTGATGTGAGTGTAGTGACTGTGTGACTGACTGATGTGAGTGTAGTGACTGTGTGACTGACTGATGTGAGTGTGTGAGTGTAGTGACTGTGTGACTGACTGATATGAGTGTGTGAGTGTAGTGACTGTGTGACTGACTGATATGAGTGTGTGAGTGTAGTGACTGTGTGACTGACTGATATGAGTGTGTGAGTGTAGTGACTGTGTGACTGACTGATGTGAGTGTGTGAGTGTAGTGACTGTGTGACTGACTGATGTGAGTGTGTGAGTGTAGTGACTGTGTAGCTGACTGATATGAGTGTGTGAGTGTAGTGACTGTGTGACTGACTGATGTGAGTGTGTGAGTGTAGTGACTGTGTGACTGACTGATGTGAGTGTGTGAGTGTAGTGACTGTGTGACTGACTGATATGAGTGTGTGAGTGTAGTGACTGTGTGACTGACTGATGTGAGTGTGTGAGTGTAGTGACTGTGTGACTGACTGATGTGAGTGTGTGAGTGTAGTGACTGTGTGACTGACTGATATGAGTGTGTGAGTGTAGTGACTGTGTGACTGACTGATGTGAGTGTGTGTGTAGTGACTGTGTGACTGACTGATGTGAGTGTAGTGACTGTGTGACTGACTGATGTGAGTGTGTGAGTGTAGTGACTGTGTAACTGACTGATGTGAGTGTAGTGACTGTGTGACTGACTGATGTGAGCGTGTGAGTGTAGTGACTGTGTGACTGACTGATGTGAGTGTGTGAGGTTAGTGACTGTGCGACTGACTGATGTGGGTGTGTGAGTGTAGTGACTGTGTAACTGACTGATGTGAGTGTGTGAGTGTAGTGACTGTGTGACTGACTGATGTGAGTGTGTGAGTGTAGTGACTGTGTGACTGACTGATGTGAGTGTAGTGACTGTGTGACTGACTGATGTGAGTGTAGTGACTGTGTGACTGACTGATGTGAGTGTAGTGACTGTGTGACTGACTGATATGAGTGTGTGAGTGTAGTGACTGTGTGACTGACTGATGTGAGTGTAGTGACTGTGTGACTGACTGATGTGAGTGTAGTGACTGTGTGACTGACTGATGTGAGTGTAGTGACTGTGTGACTGACTGATGTGAGTGTAGTGACTGTGTAACTGACTGATATGAGTGTGTGAGTGTAGTGACTGTGTGACTGACTGATGTGAGTGTAGTGACTGTGTGACTGACTGATGTGAGTGTAGTGACTGTGTGACTGACTGATGTGAGTGTAGAGTCTGTGTGACTGACTGATGTGAGTGTGTGAGTGTAGTGAATGTGTGACTGACTGATGTGAGTGTAGTGACTGTGTGACTGACTGTGTGACTGATGTGAGTGTAGTGACTGTGTGACTGACTGATGTGAGTGTAGTGAGTGTAGTGACTGTGTAACTGACTGATGTGAGTGTAGAGACTGTGTGACTGACTAATGTGAGTGTGTGAGTGTAGTGACTGTGTGGCTGACTGATATGAGTGTGTGAGTGTAGTGACTGTGTGACTGATTGATGTGAGTGTAGTGACTGTGTAACTGACTGATGTGAGTGTAGTGACTGTGTGACTGACTGATGTGAGTGTGTGAGTGTAGTGACTGTGTGACTGACTGATGTGAGTGTAGTGAGTGTAGTGACTGTGTAACTGACTGATGTGTGAGTGTGTGAGTGTAGTGACTGTGTGACTGACTGATGTGAGTGTGTGAGTGTAGTGACTGTGACTGACTGATACAAGTGTGTGAGTGTAGTGACAGTGTGACTGACTGATACGAGTGTGTGAGTGTAGTGACTGTGTGACTGACCGATGTGAGTGTAGTGACTGTGTGACTGACTGTGTGACTGATGTGAGTGTAGTGACTGAGTGACTGACTGATACGAGTGTGTGAGTGTAGTGACTGTGTGACTGACTGATGTGAGTGTAGTGACTGTGTGACTGACTGATGTGAGTGTAGTGACAGTGTGACTGACTGATACGAGTGTGTGAGTGTAGTGACTGTGTGACTGACTGATGTGAGTGTAGTGACTGTGTGACTGTTGATGTGAGTGTAGTGACTGTGTGACTGACTGTGTGACTGACTGTGTGACTGATGTGAGTGTTGTGACTGTGTGACTGACTGATGTGAGTGTGTGAGTGTAGTGACTGTGTGACTGACTGATGTGAGTGTAGTGACTGTGTGACTGACTGTGTGACTGATGTGAGTGTAGAGATTGTGTGACTGACTGTGTGACTGATGTGAGTGTAGTGACTGTGTGACTGACTGTGTGACTGATGTGAGTGTAGTGACTGTGTGACTGACTGATATGAGTGTGTGAGTGTAGTGACTGTGTGACTGATTGATACGAGTGTGTGAGTGTAGTGACTGTGTGATTGACTGATACCAGTGTGTGAGTGTAGTGACTGTGTGCCTGACTGATGTGAGTGTAGTGACTGTGTGACTGACTGATATGAGTGTGTGAGTGTAGTGACTGTGTGACTGACTGGTGTGAGTGTAGTGACTGTGTGACTGACTGATATGTGTGTGTGAGTGTAGTGACTGTGTGACTGACTGATATGAGTGTAGTGACTGTGTGACTGACTGATGTGAGTGTAGTGACTGTAAGACTGACTGGTGTGAGTGTAGTGACTGTGTGACTGACTGATATGAGTGTGTGAGTGTAGTGACTGTGTGACTGATTGATGTGAGTGTAGTGACTGTGTGACTGACTGATATGAGTGTGTGAGTGTAGTGATTGTGTAACTGACTGATATGTGTGTGTGAGTGTAGTGACTGTGTGACTGACTGATGTGAGTGTAGTGACTGTGTGACTGACTGATTTTGGTGTGTGTGTGTAGTGACTGTATGATTGACTGATATGAGTGTGTGTAGTGACTGTATGACTGACTGATGTGACTTGTGAGTGTAGTGACTGTGTGACTGATTGATATGAGTGTGTGAGTGTAGTGACTGTGTAACTGACTGATGTGAGTGTAGTGAGTGTAGTGACTGTGTAACTGACTGATGAGAGTGTAGTGACTGTGTGACTGACTGATATGAGTGTAGTGACTGTGTGACTGACTGATATGAGTGTGTGAGTGCAGTGACTGGGTGACTGACTGATTTTGATGTGTGTGTGTAGTGACTGTATGATTGACTGATATGAGTGTGTGTAGTGACTGTATGACTGACTGATGTGACTTGTGAGTGTAGTGACTGTGTGACTGATCGATATGAGTGTGTGAGTGTAGTGACTGTGTAACTGACAGATGTGAGTGTAGTGAGTGTAGTGACTGTGTAACTGACTGATGAGAGTGTAGTGACTGTGTGACTGACTGATATGAGTGTGTGAGTGTAGTGACTGTGTGACTGACTGATGTGAGTGTGTGAGTGTACTGACTGTGTGACTGACTGATGTGAGTGTAGTGAGTGTAGTGACTGTGTGACTGACTGATGTGAGTGTAGTGACTGTGTGACTGACTGATGTGAGTGTAGTGAGTGTAGTGACTGTGTGACTGACTGATGTGAGTGTAGTGACTGTGTGACTGACTGATGTGAGTGTGTGAGTGTAGTGACTGTGTGACTGACTGATGTGAGTGTGTGAGTGTAGTGCCTGTGTGGCTGACTGATGTGAGTGCGTGAGTGTAGTGACTGTGTAACTGACTGATGTGAGTGTAGTGACTGTGTGACTGACTGATGTGAGTGTAGTGACTGTGTAACTAACTGATGTGAGTGTAGTGACTGTGTAACTGACTGATGTGAGTGTGTAAGTGTAGTGACTGCGTGACTGACTGATGTGAGTGTAGTGACTGTGTGACTGACTGATATGAGTGTGTGAGTGTAGTGACTGTGTGACTGACTGATGTGAGTGTAGTGACTGTGTGACTGACTGATGTGAGTGTGTGAGTGTAGTGACTGTGTGACTGACTGATGTGAGTGTGTGAGTGTAGTGACTGTGTGACTGACTGATGTGAGTGTGTGAGTGTAGTGACTGTGTGACTGACTGATGTGAGTGTAGTGACTGTGTGACTGACTGATGTGTGATGTGAGTGTAGTGACTGTGTGACTGACTGATGTGAGTGTGTGAGTGTAGTGACTGTGTGACTGACTGATGTGAGTGTGTGAGTGTAGTGACTGTGTGACTGACTGATGTGAGTGTGTGAGTGTAGTGACTGTGTGACTGACTGATATGAGTGTGTGAGTGTAGTGACTGTGTGACTGACTGATATGAGTGTGTGAGTGTAGTGACTGTGTGACTGACTGATATGAGTGTGTGAGTGTAGTGACTGTGTGACTGACTGATGTGAGTGTGTGAGTGTAGTGACTGTGTGACTGACTGATGTGAGTGTAGTGACTGTGTGACTGACTGATATGAGTGTGTGAGTGTAGTGACTGTGTGACTGACTGATATGAGTGTGAGTGTAGTGACTGTGTGACTGACTGATGTGTGTGTGAGTGTAGTGACTGTGTGACTGACTGATGTGAGTGTGTGAGTGTAGTGACTGTGTGACTGACTGATGTGAGTGTGAGTGTAGTGACTGTGTGACTGACTGATATGAGTGTGAGTGTAGTGACTGTGTGACTGACTGATATGAGTGTGTGAGTGTAGTGACTGTGTGACTGACTGATATGAGTGTGAGTGTAGTGACTGTGTGGCTGACTGACTGATATGAGTGTGTGAGTGTAGTGACTGTGTAACTGACTGATATGAGTGTGTGAGTGTAGTGACTGTGTGACTGACTGATGTGAGTGTAGTGACTGTGTGACTGACTGATATGAGTGTGTGAGTGTAGTGACTGTGTGACTGACTGATGTGAGTGTGAGTGTAGTGACTGTGTGACTGACTGATATGAGTGTGAGTGTAGTGACTGTGTGACTGACTGATGTGAGTGTGTGAGTGTAGTGACTGTGTGACTGACTGATGTGAGTGTGTGAGTGTAGTGACTGTGTGACTGACTGATGTGAGTGTAGTGACTGTGTGACTGACTGATGTGAGTGTAGTGACTGTGTGACTGACTGATATGAGTGTGTGAGTGTAGTGACTGTGTGACTGACTGATATGAGTGTGAGTGTAGTGACTGTGTGACTGACTGATATGAGTGTGTGAGTGTAGTGACTGTGTGACTGACTGATGTGAGTGTGTGAGTGTAGTGACTGTGTGACTGACTGATATGAGTGTGTGAGTGTAGTGACTGTGTGACTGACTGATGTGAGTGTGTGAGTGTAGTGACTGTGTGACTGACTGATATGAGTGTGTGAGTGTAGTGACTGTGTGACTGACTGATATGAGTGTGTGAGTGTAGTGACTGTGTGACTGACTGATATGAGTGTGTGAGTGTAGTGACTGTGTGACTGACTGATATGAGTGTGTGAGTGTAGTGACTGTGTGACTGACTGATATGAGTGTGTGAGTGTAGTGACTGTGTGACTGACTGATATGAGTGTGTGAGTGTAGTGACTGTGTGACTGACTGATATGAGTGTGAGTGTAGTGACTGTGTGACTGACTGATGTGAGTGTAGTGACTGTGTGACTGACTGACTGATATAAGTGTGAGTGTAGTGACTGTGTGACTGACTGATATGAGTGTGTGAGTGTAGTGACTGTGTGACTGACTGATATGAGTGTGTGAGTGTAGTGACTGTGTGACTGACTGATATGAGTGTGAGTGTAGTGACTGTGTGACTGACTGATATGAGTGTGAGTGTAGTGACTGTGTGACTGACTGATATGAGTGTGTGAGTGTAGTGACTGTGTGACTGACTGATATGAGTGTGTGAGTGTAGTGACTGTGTGACTGACTGATGTGAGTGTAGTGACTGTGTGACTGACTGATGTGAGTGTAGTGACTGTGTGACTGACTGATATGAGTGTGTGAGTGTAGTGACTGTGTGACTGACTGATATGAGTGTGTGAGTGTAGTGACTGTGTGACTGACTGATATGAGTGTGTGAGTGTAGTGACTGTGTGACTGACTGATATGAGTGTGAGTGTAGTGACTGTGTGACTGACTGATATGAGTGTGTGAGTGTAGTGACTGTGTGACTGACTGATATGAGTGTGAGTGTAGTGACTGTGTGACTGACTGATATGAGTGTGAGTGTAGTGACTGTGTGACTGACTGATGTGAGTGTAGTGACTGTGTGACTGACTGATATGAGTGTGTGAGTGTAGTGACTGTGTGACTGACTGATGTGAGTGTGAGTGTAGTGACTGTGTGACTGACTGATGTGAGTGTGAGTGTAGTGACTGTGTGACTGACTGATATGAGTGTGTGAGTGTAGTGACTGTGTGACTGACTGATATGAGTGTGTGAGTGTAGTGACTGTGTGGCTGACTGATATGAGAGTGAGTGTAGTGACTGTGTGACTGACTGATATGAGTGTGTGAGTGTAGTGACTGTGTGACTGACTGATATGAGTGTGTGAGTGTAGTGACTGTGTGACTGACTGATATGAGTGTGTGAGTGTAGTGACTGTGTGACTGACTGATATGAGTGTGTGAGTGTAGTGACTGTGTGACTGACTGATATGAGTGTGTGAGTGTAGTGACTGTGTGACTGACTGATATGAGTGTGTGAGTGTAGTGACTGTGTGACTGACTGATGTGAGTGTGTGAGTGTAGTGACTGTGTGACTGACTGATGTGAGTGTGTGAGTGTAGTGACTGTGTGACTGACTGATATGAGAGTGTGAGTGTAGTGACTGTGTGGCTGACTGATATGAGAGTGTGAGTGTAGTGACTGTGACTGACTGTTGTGAGTGTAGTGACTGTGTGACTGACTGATGTGAGTGTGTGAGTGTAGTGACTGTGTGACTGACTGATGTGAGTGTAGTGACTGTGTGACTGACTGATGTGAGTGTAGTGACTGTGTTGCTGACTGATATGAGAGTGTGAGTGTATTGACTGTGACTGACTGATGTGAGTGTATTGACTGTGACTGACTGATGTGAGTGTAGTGACTGTGTGATTGACTGATATGAGTGTGTGAGTGTAGTGACTGTGTGACTGACTGATGTGAGTGTGTGAGTGTAGTGACTGTGTGTGACTGACTGATATGAGAGTGAGTGTAGTGACTGTGTGACTGACTGATATGAGTGTGTGAGTGTAGTGACTGTGTGACTGACTGATATGAGAGTGTGAGTGTAGTGACTGTGTGGCTGACTGATATGAGAGTGTGAGTGTAGTGACTGTGTGACTGACTGATGTGAGTGTAGTGACTGTGTGACTGACTGATGTGAGTGTGAGTGTAGTGACTGTGTGACTGACTGGTGTGAGTGTAGTGACTGTGTGACTGACTGATGTGAGTGTGTGAGTGTAGTGACTGTGTGACTGACTGATATGAGAGCATGAGTGTAGTGACTGTGACTGATGTGAGTGTAGTGACTGTGTGACTGACTGGTGTGAGTGTAGTGACTGTGTGACTGACTGATGTGAGTGTGTGAATGTAGTGACTGTGTGACTGACTCACAGTTCTCAGCTTTTATAATTTCTACTCTTCATTATTTAATTTTTAACACATACTTGTGCACGAAAACACACACATTTCACACACACACACACACACACACACACACACACACACACACACACACACACACACACACACACACACACACACACAAACACTCTCACTCACACACACACACACACACACACACACACACACAAACATGCACACACACATGCATGCATGCACACACACACACACACACACACACACACACACACACACATAGGACAGCAATGAAACATACACATCCTGATGCATACAGAACACAAAGTCGGCTTGTGAAATTCAGCACACACACTTTATTTGGATTTATAGTGCTCCAAATTGATTACAGAACTCAATGGATTATTTGATAGGAAAGTATGCAGCGCTTAGCAATTTTACAGAGCACAAGACAAAGCACAGAGCATGACTCCACCAAGTGAGTCAGAGACCCCCTGGAGTGACCTCCAGTTGGAGACAAAAACTGTTTTTGAGGTGCTGCGTGTCCACTTTGGGATTCTTGTCGGGATGGCTTCCCCAAGTATGCATCTGCCTGACACTGCATTTGAAACAGCTCCGCTTCATCTGTAAGCTTGAAATATCGTGACATAGGCACCTACCCCTCCCTGTCACCTGACACTGCATTGGAAACAGCTCCGCTTCATCTGTAAGCTTGAAATATCGTGACATAGGCACCTATCCCTCCCTGTCACCTGACACTGCATTGGAAACAGCTCCGCTTCATCTGTAAGCTTGAAATATCATGACATAGGCACCTGTCCCTCCCTGTCACCTGACACTGCATTTGAAACAGCTCCGCTTCATCTGTAAGCTTGAAATATCATGACATAGGCACCTACCCCTCCCTGTCACCTGACACTGCATTTGAAACAGCTCCGCTTCATCTGTAAGCTTGAAATATCATGACATAGGCACCTACCCCTCCCTGTCACCTGACACTGCATTTGAAACAGCTCCGCTTCATCTGTAAGCTTGAACTGTCATGACATAGGCACCTGTCCCTCCCTGTCACCTGACACTGCATTGGAAACAGCTCCGCTTCATCTGTAAGCTTGAAATATCATGACATAGGCACCTATCCCTCCCAGTCACCTGACACTGCATTGGAAACAGCTCCGCTTCATCTGTAAGCTTGAACTGTCATGACATAGGCACCTGTCCCTCCCTGTCACCTGACACTGCATTTGAAACAGCTCCGCTTCATCTGTAAGCTTGAACTGTCATGACGTAGGCACCTGTCCCTCCCTGTCACCTGACACTGCATTTGAAACAGCTCCGCTTCATCTGTAAGCTTGAAATATCGTGACGTAGGCACCTATCCCTCCCTGTCTGGGTGATAGCAGTCCGTGTGTTCCCAGATAGATGGATAGGAGTGGTGCTTTGTACCATCGTCTCAAATGTTTAGTGCATAATTAATCAGTTTTCAAAACGACTTGTAGCGATGAAAAGAGCATTTAGAATACTTTCGGACTTGGTGTGTATTTTCAAATAGCCACAAGTGGACTTCTGAGAGTTTGTGGTGAAGGGTCACAGCCACACAGTCACGTGGAGGGTCACAGCCACACAGTCACGTGGAGGGTCACAGCCACACAGTCACGTGGAGGCTGCCAATGTGGGTGTGATGAGGTGAAGTCCCACCACACGTCCAGCACACATCAATGCTGACATCACAGTGACACGTGTGTAGGTCTCCCCACCACTCACACTGCCATTGCTGACTTCACAGTGACACGTGTGTAGGTCTCCCCACCACTCACACTGCCACTGCTGACTTCACAGTGACACATGTGTAGGTCTCCCCACCACTCACACTGTCAATGCTGACTTCACAGTGACACGTGTGTAGGTCTCCCCACCACTCACACTGCCACTGCTGACTTCACAGTGACGCATGTGTAGGTCTCCCCACCACTCACACTGCCAATGCTGACTTCACAGTGACACATGTGTAGGTCTCCCCACCACTTACACTGCCTGTGACGGATTCATGTTCTCCCCTCTTTATTGTTTTGATGATTTGAGTGTGTTTTAATTAAGACTGAAGCCTTTAACGTTTTCCTAACTGAGAAAGAAAAACTGTCCCCTGTTGGATCTTAGTCTCAGAGAATCCTGGTACAACCTTTCTGCACTGGAGTTGTTTTTCTCGGCCGGATGCACATGGCCCTATCTTTGTATACAGGACACTTCCTGGGACATGGCGTGACCTGTGGACTTTGGACTTGCTTTCGAAGCTTGCCCTGTTTTTTCTGCAAGCTCAGCGTTTCTGTCCAAGAGTTTCGCGCATGCGTAGGAATGATTCCATGCTTTCTATAAAACTACATTTCATGCCCAATTTTAATCAGTTAGCAGACACCAAGCATGCGAGAAGCACTGCCTCAGAAGCTACTCCGTGCCGGACCCAGGGCACGTTAAAGAATTGGTCGCCCCACCCCCATCCACACCCCCATAGAAGGTGGGTGTAGTACGGTCATCAGACTGAGGAAATCAACCCCCTGCGCGAAGCCCTTCAACGGGTCCCCAAAGAGCGCCTGTCCCCCGCTGACCCTCCACGCCAAGCCTCCCTCCTGCCTGACAGTAATTCACACTGCCACCCCCCAGACCGGCTCGACGCTGGACACCGCCAAGAGAGATTCTTCTGCCAGAATTCCTCTCCCCTCTCTCGGCTGCTAGGGCGAGTCGCTCTGCCCTGACCGCCGACTGACCCCGGCAAACGTCGTCTGCCAGGGGCTTTATGGTCCACCCTACAAGGTTCGTCTGCTGTGGTGTTTCCATGTGTCATTGCTCTTCGCAAAGGAACGCGAAGAAGCAATAATTAATGGCCTTTTGTTACTCGCTCTGCTGAGCGAGAACGTGAGATAAGTGAACTGTGAGTCCACTAGAATCACATTAGAAATTCGTCGTTGGAATCTTCCACTAAAAATCTCGTGAGTACTCATGAATGATGTCTGACTTTAAAGACTGAACTCTTGAACTCGTTTCTCCACCGAAACATAGATAAATTATCCCCTGCCTGAAATCACCTGGGCAAGGGAAGAAACATTACTATTCTTTTTGATCTGTTTGAACTACAGTGAAAGCCACAAGAGGGGCGATTGATTGATCATTTGCTTTCTGATTATTAAATAATTTTCGTAAATTGTCACTCTTGTGTCAGTTTGAATTATTGCATGAGCATGCAAGTTTATTTTCCTTTGTTGGCGTCACTCCTCAGACCCCTAGACACAAGCGTATTGCACCGAGCCATTGTTTTTTGTAACATACAGGAGGAGTAACGTCACACTGCCACTGCTGACTTCACAGTGACACGTGTGTAGGTCTCCCCACCACTCACACTGTCAATGCTGACTTCACAGTGACACATGTGTAGGTCTCCCAACCACTTACACTGCCACTGCTGACTTCACAGTGACACATGTGTAGGTCTCCCCACCTCTCACACTGCCACTGCTGACTTCACAGTGACGCATGTGTAAGTCTCCCCACCACTCACACTGCCATTGCTGACTTCACAGTGACACATGTGTAGGTCTCCCCACCACTCACACTGCCACTGCTGACTTCACAGTGACACACGTGTAGGTCTCCCCACCACTCACACTGCCACTGCTGACTTCACAGTGACACATGTGTAGGTCTCCCCACCACTCACACTGCCACTGCTGACTTCACAGTGACACATGTGTAGGTCTCCCCTCCACTCACACTGCCACTGCTGACTTCACAGTGACACATGTGTAGGTCTCCACACCACTCACACTGCCATTGCTGACTTCACAGTGACGCACGTGTAGGTCTCCCCACCACTCACACTGCCACTGCCGACTTCACAGTGACGCATGTGTAGGTCTCCCCACCACTCACACTGCCACTGCCGACTTCACAGTGACGCATGTGTAGGTCTCCCCACCACTCACACTGCCACTGCTGACTTCACAGTGACGCATGTGTAGGTCTCCCCACCACTCACACTGCCATTGCTGACTTCACAGTGACGCATGTGTAGGTCTCCCCACAACTCACACTCTAATTGCTGACTTCACAGTGACATGTGTACGTCTCCCCACCACTCACACTGCCACTGCTGACTTCACAGTGACATGTGTAGGTCTCCCCACCACTCACACTGCCACTGCTGACTTCACAGTGACACATGTGTAGGTCTCCCCACCACTCACACTGCCACTGCTGACTTCACAGTGACGCATGTGTAGGTCTCCCCACCACTCACACTGCCACTGCTGACTTCACAGTGACACATGTGTAGGTCTCCGCACCACTCACACTGCCACTGCTGACTTCACAGTGACACATGTGTAGGTCTCCCCACCACACACTGCCATTGCCGACTTCACAGTGACACATGTGTAGGTCTCCCCACCACTCACACTCCCGTTGCTGACTTCACAGTGACATGTGTATGTCTCCCCACCACTCACACTGCCAATGCTGACTTCACAGTGACATGTGTACGTCTCCCCACCACTCACACTGCCACTGCTGACTTCACAGTGACACATGTGTAGGTCTCCCCACCACTCACACTGCCACTGCTGACTTCACAGTGACATGTGTAGGTCTCCCCACCACTCACACTGCCACTGCTGACTTCACAGTGACGCATGTGTAGGTCTCCCCACCACTCACACTGCCACTGCTGACTTCACAGTGACACATGTGTAGGTCTCCCCACCACTCACACTGCCACTGCTGACTTCACAGTGACACATGTGTAGGTCTCCCCACCACTCACACTGCCATTGCTGACTTCACAGTGACATGTCTAGGTCTCCCCACTACTGAGTCACACTGCCACAGCTGACTTCACAGTGACGCATGTGTAGGTCTCCCCACCACTCACACTGCCACTGCTGACTTCACAGTGACACATGTGTAGGTCTCCCCACCACTCACACTGCCACAGCTGACTTCACAGTGACGCATGTGTAGGTCTCCCCACCACTCACACTGCCACTGCTGACTTCACAGTGACACATGTGTAGGTCTCCCCACCACTCACACTGTCATTGCTGACTCTAGTGTAGTGTTCCCTTCCTTCCTGTCACTGACAGGACCGGCTTGTACTCCTACACATGCATCAGGTGCTTGGCGAATGCATGGATATTTAAATATATCCTTCGGGTTGTTTTCTTTTCTTTTCCAAAACACTGCCTCTTTGCCACAAGGGATTTCCCCAAACAGAATGAACACTCAAAACAAACAAACAAACAAGCAAAAGGCAAGCATGAAGACTTTTAATCAGCCAACAAAGCAACTGGGCTCCCGACAGAAACACTTCACTGGTCATGATAACATAAAAGCTCATTAGCATGCTGCTCAAACTTGTCAGAAAAATCAGTAAGTTAATAATGATAGCACTGCTTTGGCTCTTGGGATGTACACAGCCCATTAACAATTAAAAGCAATATGATAGCTAACAATGAAAATATTATGATAAATATACAGCTCGCTAACGATGAAAATATTATGATAAACACACAGCTCGCTAAAAATGAAAAGCACTGATAAACACACAGCTCACTTACAGTATGAAGCACTGTGATAGACACACAGCTCACCAACAATAATAATTACTGCGAAAGATACACAGGTCACAAAAATGAACAGCACAAAGATAAACACACAGGTCACAAAAATGAAAAGCACAAAGATAAACACACAGTTCACACAAATGAAAAGCACAAAGATAAACACACAGATCACAAAAATAAAAAGCACAAAGATAAACACACATGTCACAAAAATTAGAAGCACAAAGATAAACACACAGTTCACACAATGGAAAAGCACAAAGATAAACACACAGGTCACAAAAATGAAATACACAAAGATAAACACACAGGTCACAAAAATAAAAAGCACAATGATAAACACACAGCTCACTAAAAATGAAAAGCACTGATAAACACACAGGTCACAAAAATGAAAAGCACAAAGATAAACACACAGGTCACAAAAATGAAAAGCACAAAGATAAACATACAGGTCACAAAAATGAAAAGCACAAAGATAAACATACAACTCACTAAAAATGAAAAGCACAAAGATAAACACACAGGTCACAAAAATGAAAAGCACAAAGATAAACACACAGGTCACAAAAATGAAAAGCACAAAGATAAACACACATGTCACAAAAATGAAAAGCACAAAGATAAACACAACAGTTCACACAAATGAAAAGAACAAAGATAAACATACAACTAACTAAAAATGAAAACCACAAAGATAACCATACAACTCACTAAAAATGAAAACCACAAAGATAAACACACAGGTCACAAAAATGAAAAGGACAAAGATAAACACACAGGTCACAAAAATGAAAAGCACAAAGATAAACACACAGGTCACAAAAATGAAAAGCACAAAGATAAACACACCGGTCACAAAAATGAAAAACATAAAGATAAATATACAGGTCACAAAAATGAAAAGCACAAAGATAAACACACAGGTCACAGAAATGAAAAGCACAAAGATAAACATACAACTCACTAAAAATGAAAAGCACAAAGATAAACACACAGGTCACAAAAATGAAAAGCACTGATAAACACACAGGTCACAAAAATGAAAAGCACAAAGATAAACACACAGGTCACAAAAATGAAAAGCACTGATAAATATACAGGTCACAAAAATGAAAAGCACTATGGTAAACATACAACTTACCAATGATAAAAAGTACTATGGTAAACACATATTTCATCTTTAGTCAGTAGTATACAGAGCAGTCACCTTCAGAAATGTACGAACTCTAAGTTTGTTCTTAAGTAATACTTCCGCCAGTATTGGTACTGCCAAGTCCACCCTACACAAAAACATTGTTTATACACAAAGTTCTCTCATTTCAACAGGAATGAGTAGTCTCATGCTCATTATGCTATTTACTTTCTAAATGAGTGAGTTTTGAATGAAGCATGCAAAAACATGAAAATAATAATCCAGAAAGTAATATGATGCAATTTACTAGTACAGAAAACGCCTTTGATTTGTTCAAGGTCCCAGTAGGTAAGGGAGGCAACTCTGTTTGGAATATGGACCAAGCCACCCACATCCTTCACACACGGAGATTTCCATGCTGGGGGGCTGGGGGCTTGCCAAAGTGGCCCTCTTAATTAATCTAAGTATTTACTGGTACTTGTTTGCAATGATGAATGTTTGGATATTGAAGCACTATCTCTCTTGAATATATCCACCATGCAATAAAAAGCCAAGAAATCCCACAAATAAATGTATGGACTTGAACCAGGACTATTTCAAAGACACGGCCATACAGAAAAAAGGAAACTAACGAAAACCTTGCACTCATGGCAATATGTGAAATCAGCATTTGTTTACACATGCTTTGCCAGCCATGGAAATACACATCCCCCCCCCCCTCAAACCCCTCATACACACACACACACACACACACACACACACACACACACAGACACACACACACACACACACACACCCACACACACACACACACAGACACATACACACACAGACACACACACACAGACACACACACACACACACACACACACACACACACACACACACACACACACACACACACACACACACACACACACACGCCCACATGCATATCACACACACACATACATACACACACTCACGGACACACACGTAACACACACACATGTACACATGCACCCACACACATGCACACACACACACACACACGCACACACACACACACACACACACACACACACACACACACACACACTCGCACACACACACACATACACACACACACACACTTGCATCCACATCTCAGTCATGTAATCTTACCAGCCACAGTTACAGGAACTTAGAGACTTGTAGCACTGTTGTGGAGCATCTTCCAACGACAGTCCTCTAAACTGACCGTTCCCTTGTCATCGCCACACATCAGGTGAGACTTTGAGCTGGTCAGCACACTGCCCAGCAGCCATGAGAGCAGCTTCTTTGATAATCTGTCTCCAACACTTTGGCTGAATTACAATAGACCACAGGAATCCTGCACCCCCAAAAGGCAGATAACCCTTTCACCGTCACATTCTAAATAATGGGCAACACTAGAACTGCCATCTCATAAGACACTGCCTGTACGGCTTCATACGAAACATTATTTAGATTAAAGACGACGAGGATGATGTTGATGATGATGATGATGATGATGATGATGATGATAACAACAAAGACCATTAGCATGAAGGTATACCTTGCCCATTCAAAATTACTATGTCTGTGAATAGGATGTCATCAA
>JAWQFJ010005100.1:0-7500 GCA_034096865.1 Theodoxus fluviatilis
GAGTGTAGTGACTGTGTAACTGACTGATGTGAGTGTAGTGACTGTGTGACTGACTGATGTGAGTGTGTGAGTGTAGTGCCTGTGTGGCTGACTGATATGAGTGTGCGAGTGTAGTGACTGTGTAACTGACTGATGTGAGTGTAGTGACTGTGTGACTGACTGATGTGAGTGTGTGAGTGTAGTGACTGCGTGACTGACTGATATGAGTGTGTGAGTGTAGTGACTGCGTGGCTGACTGATATGAGTGTGTGAGTGTAGTGACTGTGTGGCTGACTGATATGAGTGTGTGAGTGTAGTGACTGTGTGACTGACTGATGTGAGTGTGTGAGTGTTGTGACTGTGTGGCTGACTGATATGAGTGTGTGAGTGTAGTGACTGTGTAACTAACGGATGTGAGTGCAGTGATTGTGTGACTGACTGATGTGAGTGTGTGAGTGTAGTGACTGCATGGCTGACTGATATGAGTGTGTGAGTGTAGTGACTGCGTGGCTGACTGATATGAGTGTGTGAGTGTAGCGATTGTGTGACTGACTGATGTGAGTGTGTGAGTGTAGTGACTGTGTGACTGACTGATGTGAGTGTGTGAGTGTAGTGACTGTGTGGCTGACTGATATGAGTGTGTGAGTGTAGTGACTGTGTGACTGACTGATATGAGTGTGTGAGTGTAGTGACTGTGTGACTGACTGATGTGAGTGTGTGAGTGTAGTCACTGTGTGACTGACTGATATGAGTGGTTAGAGTAGTGACTGTGTAACTGACTGATGTGAGTGTAGTGACTGTGTGACTGACTGATGTGAGTGTGTGAGTGTAGTGACTGTGTAACTGACTGATGTGAGTGTAGTGACTGTGTGACTGACTGATTTGCGTGTGTGTGTGTAGTGACTGTATGATTGACTGATATGAGTGTGTGTAGTGAATGTATGACTGACTGATGTGAGTGAGTGAGGTTAGTGACTGTGCGATTGACTGATGTGAGTGTGTGAGTGTAGTGACTGCGTGACTGACTGTGTGACTGATGTGAGTGTAGTGACTGTGTGACTGACTGATGTGAGTGTAGTGACTGTGTGACTGACTGTGTGACTGATGTGAGTGTAGTGACTGTGTGACTGACTGATGTGAGTGTAGTGAGTGTAGTGACTGTGTGACTGACTGATGTGAGTGTAGTGACTGTGTGACTGACTGTGTGACTGATGTGAGTGTAGTGACTGTGTGACTGACTGTGTGACTGATGTGAGTGTAGTGACTGTGTGACTGATTGATACGAGTGTGTGAGTGTAGTGACTGTGTGACTGACTGTGTGACTGATGTGAGTGTAGTGACTGTGTGACTGACTGATGTGAGTGTAGTGACTGTGTGACTGACTGATGTGAGTGTAGTAACTGTGTGGCTGACTGATATGAGTGTGTGAGTGTAGTGACTGTGTGACTGACTGGTATGAGTGTAGTGACTGTGTGACTGACTGATATGAGTGTAGTGACTGTGTGACTGACTGATATGAGTGTGTGAGTGTAGTGATTGTGTGACTGACTGTGTGACTGATGTGAGTGTAGTGACTGTGTGACTGACTGTGTGACTGATGTGAGTGTAGTGACTGTGTGACTGACTGATATGAGTGTGTGAGTGTAGTGATTGTGTGACTGACTGTGTGACTGATGTGAGTTTAGTGACTGAGTGACTGACTGTGTGACTGATGTGAGTGTAGTGACTGTGTGACTGACTGATATGAGTGTGTGAGTGTAGTGACTGTGTGACTGATTGATACGAGTGTGTGAGTGTAGTGACTGTGTGACTGACTGATGTGAGTGTAGTGACTGTGTGACTGACTGGTGTGAGTGTAGAGTCTGTGTGACTGACTGATATGAGTGTGTGAGTATAGTGACTGTGTGACTGACTGGTGTGAGTGTAGTGACTGTGTGACTGATTGATACGAGTGTGTGAGTGTAGTGACTTTGTGATTGACTGATGTGAGTGTAGTGACTGTGTGACTGACTGATATGAGTGTGTGAGTGTAGTGACTGTGTGACTGACTGGTGTGAGTGTAGTGACTGTGTGACTGACTGATATGTGTGTGTGAGTGTAGTGACTGTGTGACTGACTGATATGAGTGTAGTGACTGAGTGACTGACTGATGTGAGTGTAGTGACTGTGTGACTGACTGGTGTGAGTGTAGTGACTGTGTGACTGACTGATATGAGTGTGTGAGTGTAGTGACTGTGTGACTGACTGATGTGAGTGTAGTGACTGTGTGACTGACTGATATGAGTGTGTGAGTGTTGTGACTGTGTAACTGACTGATATGAGTGTGTGAGTGTAGTGACTGTGTGACTGACTGATGTGGGTGTAGTGACTGTGTGACTGACTGATATGAGTGTGTGAGTGTAGTGACTGTGTGACTGACTGATTTTGGTGTGTGTGTGTGTAGTGACTGTATGATTGACTGATATGAGTGTGTGTAGTGACTGTATGAGTGACTGATATGAGTGTGTGTAGTGACTGTATGACTGACTGATATGAGTGTGTGTAGTTACTGTGTGACTGACTGATACGAGTGTGTGAGTGTAGTGACTGTGTGACTGACTGATACAAGTGTGTGAGTGTAGTGACTGCGTGACTGATTGATATGAGTGTGTGAGTGTAGTGACTGCGTGGCTGACTGATATGAGTGTGTGTAGTGACTGTATGACTGACTGATATGAGTGTGTGTAGTGACTGTGTGACTGATTGATATGAGTGTGTGAGTGTAGTGACTGTGTAACTGACTGATGAGAGTGTAGTGACTGCGTGACTGACTGATATGAGTGTGTGAGTGTAGTGACTGCGTAACTGACTGATATGAGTGTGTGTGTGTGTAGTGACTGTGTGACTGATTGATATGAGTGTGTGAGTGTACTGACTGTGTGACTGACTGATGTGAGTGTAGTGACTGTGTGACTGACTGATATGAGTGTGTGAGTGTAGTGATTGTGTGACTGACTGATGTAAGTGTGTGAGTGTAGTGACTGTGTGACTGACTGATGTGAGTGTGTGAGTGTAGTGACAGTGTGGCTGACTGATATGAGTGTGCGAGTGTAGTGACTGTGTAACTGACTGATGTGAGTGTAGTGACTGTGTGACTGACTGATGTGAGTGTACTGACTGTGTGACTGACTGATGTGAGTGTAGTGAGTGTAGTGACTGTGTAACTGACTGATGTGAGTGTAGTGACTGTGTGACTGACTGATGTGAGTGTGTGAGTGTAGTGCCTGTGTGGCTGACTGATATGAGTGTGCGAGTGTAGTGACTGTGTAACTGACTGATGTGAGTGTAGTGACTGTGTGACTGACTGATGTGAGTGTGTGAGTGTAGTGACTGCGTGACTGACTGATATGAGTGTGTGAGTGTAGTGACTGCGTGGCTGACTGATATGAGTGTGTGAGTGTAGTGACTGTGTGGCTGACTGATATGAGTGTGTGAGTGTAGTGACTGTGTGACTGACTGATGTGAGTGTGTGAGTGTTGTGACTGTGTGGCTGACTGATATGAGTGTGTGAGTGTAGTGACTGTGTAACTAACGGATGTGAGTGCAGTGACTGTGTGACTGACTGATGTGAGTGTGTGAGTGTAGTGACTGCATGGCTGACTGATATGAGTGTGTGAGTGTAGTGACTGCGTGGCTGACTGATATGAGTGTGTGAGTGTAGCGATTGTGTGACTGACTGATGTGAGTGTGTGAGTGTAGTGACTGTGTGACTGACTGATGTGAGTGTGTGAGTGTAGTGACTGTGTGGCTGACTGATATGAGTGTGTGAGTGTAGTGACTGTGTGACTGACTGATATGAGTGTGTGAGTGTAGTGACTGTGTGACTGACTGATGTGAGTGTGTGAGTGTAGTCACTGTGTGACTGACTGATATGAGTGGTTAGAGTAGTGACTGTGTAACTGACTGATGTGAGTGTAGTGACTGTGTGACTGACTGATGTGAGTGTGTGAGTGTAGTGACTGTGTAACTGACTGATGTGAGTGTAGTGACTGTGTGACTGACTGATTTTGGTGTGTGTGTGTAGTGGCTGTATGATTGACTGATATGAGTGTGTGTAGTGAATGTATGACTGACTGATGTGAGTGAGTGAGGTTAGTGACTGTGCGATTGACTGATGTGAGTGTGTGAGTGTAGTGACTGCGTGACTGACTGTGTGACTGATGTGAGTGTAGTGACTGTGTGACTGACTGATGTGAGTGTAGTGACTGTGTGACTGACTGTGTGACTGATGTGAGTGTAGTGACTGTGTGACTGACTGATGTGAGTGTAGTGAGTGTAGTGACTGTGTGACTGACTGATGTGAGTGTAGTGACTGTGTGACTGACTGTGTGACTGATGTGAGTGTAGTGACTGTGTGACTGACTGTGTGACTGATGTGAGTGTAGTGACTGTGTGACTGATTGATACGAGTGTGTGAGTGTAGTGACTGTGTGACTGACTGTGTGACTGATGTGAGTGTAGTGACTGTGTGACTGACTGATGTGAGTGTAGTGACTGTGTGACTGACTGATGTGAGTGTAGTAACTGTGTGGCTGACTGATATGAGTGTGTGAGTGTAGTGACTGTGTGACTGACTGGTATGAGTGTAGTGACTGTGTGACTGACTGATATGTGTGTGAGTGTAGTGACTGTGTGACTGACTGATATGAGTGTAGTGACTGTGTGACTGACTGATGTGAGTTTAGTGACTGTGTGACTGACTGGTGTGAGTGTAGTGACTGTGTGACTGACTGATATGAGTGTGTGAGTGTAGTGACTGTGTGACTGACTGATGTGAGTGTAGTGACTGTGTGACTGACTGATATGAGTGTGTGAGTGTAGTGACTGTGTAACTGACTGATATGAGTGTGTGAGTGTAGTGACTGTGTGACTGACTGATGTGAGTGTAGTGACTGTGTGACTGACTGATGTGAGTGTAGTGACTGTGTGACTGACTGATTTTGGTGTGTGTGTGTAGTGACTGTATGATTGACTGATATGAGTGTGTGTAGTGACTGTATGACTGACTGATGTGACTTGTGAGTGTAGTGACTGTGTGACTGATTGATATGAGTGTGTGAGTGTAGTGACTGTGTAACTGACTGATGTGAGTGTAGTGAGTGTAGTGACTGTGTAACTGACTGATGTGAGTGTAATGACTGTGTGACTGACTAATATGAGTGTGTGAGTGTAGTGACTGTGTGACTGACTCATGTGAGTGTGTGAGTGTACTGACTGTGTGACTGACTGATGTGAGTGTAGTGAGTGTAGTGACTGTGTAACTGACTGATGTGAGTGTAGAGACTGTGTGACTGACTGATGTGAGTGTGTGAGTGTAGTGACTGTGTGGCTGACTGATATGAGTGTGTGAGTGTAGTGACTGTGTGGCTGACTGATGTGAGTGTGTGAGTGTAGTGACTGTGTGGCTGACTGATATGAGTGTGTGAGTGCAGTGACTGTGTAACTGACTGATGTGACTGTAGTGACTGTGTGACTGACTGATGTGAGTGTGTGAGTGTAGTGACTGCGTGGCTGACTGATATGAGTGTGTGAGTGTAGTGACTGTGTAACTGACTGATGTTAGTGTAGTGACTGTGTGACTGACTGATGTGAGTGTGTGAGTGTAGTGACTGCGTGGCTGACTGATATGAGTGTGTGAGTGTAGTGACTGCGTGGCTGACTGATATGAGTGTGTGAGTGTAGTGACTGCGTGGCTGACTGATATGAGTGTGTGAGTGTAGTGACTGCGTGGCTGACTGATATGAGTGTGTGAGTGTAGTGACTGTGTGACTGACTGATGTGAGTGTGTGAGTGTAGTGACTGTGTGACTGACTGATGTGAGTGTGTGAGTGTAGTGACTGTGTGACTGACTGATATGAGTGTGTGAGTGTAGTGACTGCGTGACTGACTGATATGAGTGTGTGAGTGTAGTGACTGTGTGACTGACTGATATGAGTGTGTGAGTGTAGTGACTGTGTAACTGACTGATGTGAGTGTGTGAGTGTAGTGACTGTGTGACTGACTGATATGAGTGTGTGAGTGTAGTGACTGTGTGACTGACTGATGTGAGTGTAGTGACTGTGTGACTGACTGATATGAGTGTGTGAGTGTAGTGACTGTGTGACTGACTGATGTGAGTGTGTGAGTGTAGTGACTGTGTGACTGACTGATGTGAGTGTAGTGACTGTGTGACTGACTGATGTGAGTGTGTGAGTGTAGTGACTGTGTGACTGACTGATGTGAGTGTGTGAGTGTAGTGACTGTGTGACTGACTGATGTGAGTGTAGTGACTGTGTGACTGACTGATGTGAGTGTGAGTGTAGTGACTGTGTGACTGACTGATGTGAGTGTAGTGACTGTGTGACTGACTGATGTGAGTGTGTGAGTGTAGTGACTGTGTGACTGACTGATGTGAGTGTGTGAGTGTAGTGACTGTGTGACTGACTGATGTGAGTGTAGTGACTGTGTGACTGACTGATGTGAGTGTGTGAGTGTAGTGACTGTGTGACTGACTGATGTGAGTGTGTGAGTGTAGTGACTGTGTGACTGACTGATGTGAGTGTAGTGACTGTGACTGACTGATATGAGTGTGAGTGTAGTGACTGTGTGGCTGACTGATATGAGTGTGTGAGTGTAGTGACTGTGTGACTGACTGATGTGAGTGTAGTGACTGTGTGGCTGACTGACTGATATGAGTGTGTGAGTGTAGTGACTGTGTGACTGACTGATGTGAGTGTGTGAGTGTAGTGACTGTGTGGCTGACTGATATGAGTGTGTGAGTGTAGTGACTGTGTAACTGACTGATGTGAGTGTAGTGACTGTGTGACTGACATGGGAGTATGTGAGTGTAGTGACTGCGTGACTGACTGATATGAGTGTGTGAGTGTAGTGACTGCCTGGCTGACTGATATGAGTGTGTGAGTGTAGTGACTGTATGACTGACTGATGTGAGTATGTGAGTGTAGTGACTGTGTGACTGACTGATATGAGTGTGTGAGTGTAGTTACTGTGTGACTGACTGATGTGAGTGTGTGAGTGTAGTGACTGCGTGGCTGACTGATTTGAGTGAGTGAGTGTAGTGACTGTGTAACTGACTGATGTGAGTGTAGTGACTGTGTGACTGACTGATATGAGTGTGTGAGTGTAGTGACTGTGTAACTGACTGATGTGAGTGTAGTGACTGTGTAACTGACTGGTGTGAGTGTAGTGACTGTGTGACTGACTGATATGAGTGTGTGAGTGTAGTGACTGTGTGACTGACTGATATGAGTGTGTAAGTGTAATGACTGTGTAACTGACTGATGTGAGTGTAGTGACTGTGTAACTGACTGGTGTGAGTGTAGTGACTGTGTGACTGACTGATGTGAGTGTAGTGACTGTGTAACTGACTGATGTGAGTGTAGTGACTGTGTGACTGACTGGTGTGAGTGTAGTGACTGTGTGACTGACTGATGTGAGTGTGTGACTGTGTGTGATGTGACTGATGTGAGTGTAGTGACTGTG
>JAWQFJ010005100.1:12500-16713 GCA_034096865.1 Theodoxus fluviatilis
TTAGTGCATAATTAATCAGTTTTCAAAACGACTTGTAGCGATGAAAAGAGCATTTAGAATACATTCGGACTTGGTGTGTATTTTCAAATAGCCACAAGTGGACTTCTGAGAGTTTGTGGTGGAGGGTCACAGCCACACAGTCACGTGGAGGGTCACAGCCACACAGTCACGTGGAGGGTCACAGCCACACAGTCACGTGGAGGGTCACAGCCACACAGTCACGTGGAGGGTCACAGCCACACAGTCACGTGGAGGGTCACAGCCACACAGTCACGTGGAGGGTCACAGCCACACAGTCACGTGGAGGGTCACAGCCACACAGTCACGTGGAGGGTCACAGCCACACAGTCACGTGGAGGGTCACAGCCACACAGTCACGTGGAGGGTCACAGCCACACAGTCACGTGGAGGGTCACAGCCACACAGTCACGTGGAGGGTCACAGCCACACAGTCACGTGGAGGGTCACAGCCACACAGTCACGTGGAGGGTCACAGCCACACAGTCACGTGGAGGGTCACAGCCACACAGTCACGTGGAGGGTCACAGCCACACAGTCACGTGGAGGGTCACAGCCACACAGTCACGTGGAGGGTCACAGCCACACAGTCACGTGGAGGGTCACAGCCACACAGTCACGTGGAGGGTCACAGCCACACAGTCACGTGGAGGGTCACAGCCACACAGTCACGTGGAGGGTCACAGCCACACAGTCACGTGGAGGGTCACAGCCACACAGTCACGTGGAGGGTCACAGCCACACAGTCACGTGGAGGCTGCCAATGTGGGTGTGATGAGGTGAAGTCCCACCACACATCCAGCACACAGCAATGCTGACTTCACAGTGACACATGTGTAGGTCTCCCCACCACTCACACTGCCATTGCTGACTTCACAGTGACACACGTGTAGGTCTCTCCACCCTCACACTGCCACTGCTGACTTCACAGTGACACACGTGTAGGTCTCCCCACCACTCACACTGCCACTGCTGACTTCACAGTGACACACGTGTAGGTCTCCCCACCACTCACACTGCCACTGCTGACTTCACAGTGACACACGTGTAGGTCTCCCCACCACTCACACTGCCATTACTGACTTCACAGTGACACATGTGTAGGTCTCCCCACCACTCACACTGCCACTGCTGACTTCACAGTGACACATGTGTAGGTCTCCCCACCACTCACACTGCCACTGCTGACGTCACAGTGACACATGTGTAGGTCTCCCCACCACTCACACAGCCACTGCTGACTTCACAGTGACACATGTGTAGGTCTCCCCACCACTCACACTGCCACTGCTGACTTCACAGTGACACATGTGTAGGTCTCCCCACCACTCACACTGCCATTGCTGACTCTAGTGTAGTGTTCTCTCCCTTCCTGTCACTGACAAGACCAGCTTGTACTCCTACACATGCATCAGGTGCTTGGTGAATGCATGGATATTCAAATATATCCTTCGGGTTGTTTTTTGGTGCCAAAACACTGCCTCTTTGCCACAAGGAATTTCCCAAACAGAATGAACACTCAAAACAAACAAACAAACAAACAAAAGGCAAGCATGAAGACAAGCAACAAAGCAACCAGGCTCCCGACAGAAACACTTCACTGGTCATGATAACATAAAAGCTCATTAGCATGCTGCTCAAACTTGTCAGAAAAATCAGTAAGTTATTAATATTAGCACTGCTTTGGCTCTTGGGATGTACACAGCTCACTAACAATTAAAAGCAATATGATAGCTAACAATGAAAATATTATGATAAATATACAGCTCGCTAACTATGAAAATATTATGATAAACACACAGCTCACCTACAGTATGAAGCACTGTGATAAACACACAGCTCACCAACAATAATAATTAATGCGATAGATACACAGGTCACAAAAATGAAAAGCACAAAGATAAACATACAGGTCACAAAAATGAAAAGCACAAAGATAAACACACAGCTCACTAAAAATGAAAAGCACTGTGATAAACACACAGCTCACTAAAAATGAAAAGCACTGTGATAAACACACAGCTCACTAAAAATGAAAAGCACTGTGATAAACACACAGCTCACTTACAGTATGAAGCACTGTGATAAACACACAGCTCACCAACAATAATAAAAACCGCTGGCGCTGAACCTCCAGGTTTTCGTATATTTATTTTAAAAAAGAGATAAAAGAACGGGTTCGAACCCGCAACCTCTCGAAAAAAAAGGGGAGGAAAAAACACACACACACACAAACACAAAAAACCAGGTCGGGTTCGAACCCACAACCTCTCGAAAAAAGAGAGAAAAGAAAGTTTCAGTGCAGAATCGAACATGGTCATGCATGACCAAGAGTGCAACGCTCTACCAGCTTAGCCATTTGAGAATTGATATGACGGAGTGTTTGTAAAGCATTTATAACGTTCTTTTCCCTAAACCCCCTTGCAAGCTATCGGCCCAGGAAACAATCGACCATATATTTTAAACATGATGGATAGGTTCAGGAAGCTCCTATTATGACATGTTTTGTTTTGCATTGGCTTGTCATAGACGCTGAATTAACACTCACACAGTCACACAGAGGAGGAGGTGTATTATATAGGTATGTGCGAGAAAAAACGAAAGGTAAATGACACGAATGAAATGTAGTTCATTGAAAAGAGCATAAAAAGATCATTCCAATGGTATAAGTATGAACACTGTGGGTCAATTTGTTTAAAAGTTATGAATTTTAATTGAATAAAATCCGGCTCTTTGTTTTACTATAAAGACAATAGAAAGCTGATTTTAGCGAGATTTCCGACAGAGTGACCTCCCAGTTTTCGCGTGTCTCTCCCGGAGCGCTTGTGCAAGATACACGTATGTATAGTGAGTGTTGTATCTATGCCACGTGCGTGAGGAATAAAGTTTAGTGTATGAATAGCAGAATGCAAGTGCGTGCAAGGGTTTTTATAGTATTTCTTGAAAGCGATATGTCTGTGAGAAACCGTTTGTTCCGTAGTTTGTAAACATGAACACTAATTAGCCGAGTGCGTGGAGAAGGGAGTGTAAACACTAAAAATATAACATGAAAATTCCCACACTTAAAGCTGGGAAAAGGTTCAAGGTGTCAGTAAACTATATCTCTCCTAAAAGATCTAAACACAATTTTCTCCATGGAAAAGCACGTCTCTAACAAGCTGGTCTTAATAAAGAAATAAACACCGGACGCATATTTATGATCTGCGCTCTGAGCAGCAGATGATCGAGCAGCTAGCATACAGGCCTATATTATAATTATAATAATGATAGCTGCGATGGCATTTTGGATCTCCCATTAGAAAAAGCGACTGGTGTCAATAGGTTAGAAAGCTTTTCCTCGCATAACTCTGAACACTGTGGTGTTTCTACCTGGAATTAGAATCGACGCTTTCATTCACTCATAGCTGAAAATGAAGCGACGACGGCACGGAGAAAACTGCGCTGCAATATCGTGTTCAAATGCCAGATACGGCTGTCGTGGAAAATCTTTTTTCCGCTTCCCCCGAGACGAGACAAGACCCAGCCTTGCACGAGCAATGAGGATAGTTGATCTTCTGCTTAACAGCGTCAAGATGGATATAAATTATCGATGTGGTGTTTCATTTTTTCGCACTGATCTGAAGCACCGAGCTGTCACCTCCACCGTGTAATCCTCTTGCCCATAGATCTTAATTTCGTCTAAATAACATGAGTAATATTTATTCATACCCCTGTCTATCACAGTCTGAGAAATCTTCTCACTGTCTGGCAAAAATGAGACACAAATGCTGTCCGGAATACAATGCAACGAGTTAAGTCTGCGTTCATTTGGAAGCCATTTTTGCGCCCGCATCTGTTACCACGAGAGATACAGCAAGAAAGTGACGTGGCTGTGGAGTGGGTCGCCATTCCATGAATTGACTACTTGCATCGTAAAAAATCATTCTTTCTCCTTCTCCAATGTTCTCGAAATTATTCCTCCTGGCATAGATTCTATATAGGATCCATCCTCCTAAAAAATCTACTCGCAAATGACGTCACGTTATACGACGTCAAATGATCACGTCACAAATTTTGCAAAATGGAGTCTGTTGAATCGTTTTCAATGAAACACCAAAATGTAAAAAAGTCACTTTCTTTTCAAACCTCGATTCTGAAAATTTGATAATATTGAATGGGACCTAACTTCCAGTCAGTGTGCAAAATCTCAAGGAAA
>JAWQFJ010005101.1:0-11618 GCA_034096865.1 Theodoxus fluviatilis
CCCAGGAGCTCTGCTTCTGTATTTGCTCAATGGAAACTGAGTACACCTGTTGTCATCTTTTATTCACATATTTTTTAGCCATGCATTGGTTGGCAGTATGTTGGATAAAAAAGATTTTGAATATTCTCTCTTTTTGTGCCTATACTAAATTAGCAAACCATCTCATTTCCTTCCCTATAATACCTGCTAGCTGATCCTCCTCCTCCTCCTCCTCCTCCTCCTCCTCATCATCATCATCATCATCATCATCATTGTGAAGAGAGACCAACAACCTAATGTTCATCGTGACAACTTACCTCTGGCAAAGCAAGCGACTCCAATTTTGCATGTGCTTTCGTGGAATGGAATTTCTATGACTGTGTACGTACAGCTATATCTATTAATTATCCCTCCAGGTTTACTGGAGGTCCTACAGACTTTATTAGTCTGTCTGTGTGTGTGTGTGTGTCTGTCTGTCTGTCCCGTCTCCACGGCCTATATCTCAAAAACTACTGGACGGATTTCCTTGAGATTTTGCACACTGACTGGAAGTTAGGTCCCATTCAATATTATCAAATTTTCAGAATCGAGGTTTGAAAAGAAAGTGACTTTTTTACATTTTGGTGTTTCATTGAAAACGATTCAACAGACTCCATTTTGCAAAATTTGTGACGTGATCATTTGACGTCGTATAACGTGACGTCATTTGCGAGTAGATTTTTTAGGAGGATGGATCCTATATAGAATCTATGCCAGGAGGAATAATTTCGAGAACATTGGAGAAGGAGAAAGAATGATTTTTTACGATGCAAGTAGTCAATTCATGGAATGGCGACCCACTCCACAGCCACGTCACTTTCTTGCTGTATCTCTCGTGGTAACAGATGCGGGCGCAAAAATGGCTTCCAAATGAACGCAGACTTAACTCGTTGCATTGTATTCCGGACAGCATTTGTGTCTCATTTTTGCCAGACAGTGAGAAGATTTCTCAGACTGTGATAGACAGGGGTATGAATAAATATTACTCATGTTATTTAGACGAAATTAAGATCTATGGGCAAGAGGATTACACGGTGGAGGTGACAGCTAGGTGCTTCAGATCAGTGCGAAAAAATGAAACACCACATCGATAATTTATATCCATCTTGACGCTGTTAAGCAGAAGATCAACTATCCTCATTGCTCGTGCAAGGCTGGGTCTTGTCTCGTCTCGGGGGAAGCGGAAAAAAGATTTTCCACGACAGCCGTATCTGGCATTTGAACACGATATTGCAGCGCAGTTTTCTCCGTGCCGTCGTCGCTTCATTTTCAGCTATGAGTGAATGAAAGCGTCGATTCTAATTCCAGGTAGAAACACCACAGTGTTCAGAGTTATGCGAGGAAAAGCTTTCTAACCTATTGACACCAGTCGCTTTTTCTAATGGGAGATCCAAAATGCCATCGCAGCTATCATTATTATAATTATAATATAGGCCTGTATGCTAGCTGCTCGATCATCTGCTGCTCAGAGCGAGATCATAAATATGCGTCCGGTGTTTATTTCTTTATTAAGACCAGCTTGTTAGAGACGTGCTTTTCCATGGAGAAAATTGTGTTTAGATCTTTTAGGAGAGATATAGTTTACTGACACCTTGAACCTTTTCCCAGCTTTAAGTGTGGGAATTTTCATGTTATATTTTTAGTGTTTACACTCCCTTCTCCACGCACTCGGCTAATTAGTGTTCATGTTTACAAACTACGGAACAAACGGTTTCTCACAGACATATCGCTTTCAAGAAATACTATAAAAACCCTTGCACGCACTTGCATTCTGCTATTCATACACTAAACTTTATTCCTCACGCACGTGGCATAGATACAACACTCACTATACATACGTGTATCTTGCACAAGCGCTCCGGGAGAGACACGCGAAAACTGGGAGGTCACTCTGTCGGAAATCTCGCTAAAATCAGCTTTCTATTGTCTTTATAGTAAAACAAAGAGCCGGATTTTATTCAATTAAAATTCATAACTTTTAACACAAATTGACCCACAGTGTTCATACTTATACCATTGGAATGATCTTTTTATGCTCTTTTCAATGAACTACATTTCATTCGTGTCATTTACCTTTCGTTTTTTCTCGCACATACCTATATAATACACCTCCTCCTCTGTGTGACTGTGTGAGTGTTAATTCAGCGTCTATGACAAGCCAATGCAAAACAAAACATGTCATAATAGGAGCTTCCTGAACCTATCCATCATGTTTAAAATATATGGTCGATTGTTTCCTGGGCCGATAGCTTGCAAGGGGGTTTAGGGAAAAGAACGTTATAAATGCTTTACAAACACTCCGTCATATCAATTCTCAAATGGCTAAGCTGGTAGAGCGTTGCACTCTTGGTCATGCATGACCAGGTTCGATTCTGCACTGAAACTTTCTTTTCTCTCTTTTTTCGAGAGGTTGTGGGTTCGAACCCGACCTGGTTTTTTGTGTTTGTGTGTGTGTGTGTGTTTTTTCCTCCCTTTTTTTTCGAGAGGTTGCGGGTTCGAACCCGTTCTTTTATCTCTTTTTTAAAATAAATATACGAAAACCTGGAGGTTCAGCGCCAGCGGTTTTTATCGGCACCGTCTCGATGTCGATCATCCTCGGCATAATTCTGATCACTTACAGCTCACTACAAGATGCATCTTTTCACTACACTGACCATGCGCAACTTCGGAACATCACTATCACAATACAACAACAATGATATATACAATGATTTCTATTCATGCTACGGGTAAACAGCGTATGAAGATAGTTCTGTGTTTTCTACTTCGACCGACTCATGACGTTTCCTTCGCGCAATCATAATAAAGGGCAGAGAACTCTTGAGGCCCTAGCGGGCAAATTATGTATTGCTGGGACTGGGAGCGGGCAATGTATGTCGTCACGGAATTGTTCAAGAAACGGATAAAAAACGGATTAAACAACAGTCCTGAGCATATCGTTGCGATTCTGCAAAGATATATGTGCCCATATGGATTTATGTGTACTGCATTCCTGTGGATTTTGTCTTCATCTGCCGAGGAGTTGCGATTTGAGATGGTACGGTGAGGAAACTACGAGCGGTTCGAGGACCCAGAAAGGATGAAATCCGTTTCATCAACCATGGTACGTGGGTTCTAGATTGACAACGTTTACACTCTGCGCAAAGGTGGGGGTTGTAACGCACTATCGTCATTGATGCTGAGAGTTACCCTCGTCTAAAGAGAAAAAAATTACTAATCCACAGGTTGCATTACAATATACAGCGACTATAGTCTATACAGGGAACAGCTGATAGAATTAGAAAAGTTCAGGAAATCAACACACAAGCACACACACACACACACACACACACACACACACACACACACACACACACACACACACACACACACACACACATGGATTCACAAGCATACGCAGGCACGATCGCCCAAGTGTGTGTTTGTGTGTGTGTGTGTGTGTGTGTGTGTGTGTGTGTGTGTGTGTGTGTGTGTGTGTGTGTGTGCTTGCGTGTGTACTCGTTGACTCTATGCCAACATTTGGGACTCTGCGATTAACAGTCGTGCAAGCGTCGTTTGTAAAATAAACGTTCTGGTGAGGGGAAGAGATACAGCATGTTAGTTGTTATGTACATTTAAACAATCTCTCTCTCTCTCTCTCTCTCTCTCTCTCTCTCTCTCTCTCTCTCTCTCTCTCTCTCTCTCACACACACACACACACACACACACACACACACACACACACACACACACACGCACACACACTGTATACAAAATTCACACGTGGGTACATGCACACACATTACACAAAGACATTGTTAACACATACTATACATGCACTATTAGAGGCATACCCTGGGTGTGTGTGTGTGTGTGTGTGTGTGTGTGTGTGTGTATGTGTGTGTGTGTGTGTGTTGGGGGGAGAAAGGCCCCGGCGAAATGACATTCTAGAAATTTCTAAAATTCTAGAACATTCTAGAACATTCTAGAATGTTCTGGAATAAATTTGATGGAATAATTCTAGAATTCTTTAATTCCAGAATAATTCTAGAAAATTCTAGAACATTACTTTTTCTTAGAATATTTTTCTAGAACAAGACCATTCAAAGAATATTATAGAAAATTGTAAATAAAACGATATTTAAAAAAAGAAGTGAACAATAAAGCATTTCAACACACACGCAAGACACTTTAGTGATCACACACAGAATATAAGATTTAGTGTTAAATCACCTAAAGTTCATTCACAGTTCTTAATTGTCCACAATTTTCATTTTCTGATCACAGAACAGTTCTAATCATAACTCGCTGAGTCGCTCACAGTTGCAGTGTGCACATTTCTTTGCAATACACAATAGTGATCTTGATTAAAACTCAGAATTTAATAATAGAGCAACTAGTGTTTGTCACGGCCCGAGTGGATGACTACTGATGGGAATTGTAGTCCCGTGCGATCATGGATCCAATATACAATGTCCATGGGAGCGACTGAATTACGCGTCTGATCATACCCTCGCCTTATTTACGTCAAGATCTAAAAATAGCATTAGCAAACGGAAGTGGCCGACTTATCGCAATGCCTGCTGGAAGCAGAGAGACCGCGCACTTAGATCGCTTTCAAACTTGTGCAAGTTTGATCTCGAAATCGGACCAGTTTTAGCTGTGATCGAAATCGGACCAGTTTAGCTGTGTTGTGGTGATTTTTGTCGAGATTTCGACTGACGTTCTGACTTTTTTCGCGTCATGGCCGAAGGAAGCGACATGGATGCTGATTTTGACGATGTCTGATGCGAGAGATGTTGGAAGAGGAATCGTCGGAGGAAGAGTTTCTAGGCTTCCAAGGATCGTGGCAGACAGAAAATTTTCGTTCTCGTATGCGACACGCCTTTCGACGCGCTCAAGGAGTAAAGATTGACATCCCCTCGGACGCAAAACCTCTTCATGTCTTCTCTGATCTTCACAGACGCGATCATGCGCGATGTGGGAACGCTTGTGACAGAGACACATCGGTATGCTGAGAGAGAGAGAGAGAGAGGAATCCACCTCCTACCAGCTCCAAGTGGGCACTTGTGACAGTTCCTGAGATTAAAACTTTCATCGGTCTCTCCATCGCAATGGGTGTGCTTCGCTTGCCTGAGAAGCTAGATTTTTGGCGACAGAAGTGGCTTTTCCGTCGACGTAGTTTTCGAGACTAAGTTCCCCAAGGCAATCGAGAGACAGATTCCTTTCTCTGTGGCTGTACCTGCATCTACAATTAGGTCCCCAATAACTTTCTTCACTGCTCACAAGAATTGCAAGGTATGAGGTACAATTATGAAAGGGATTTGATTGATAAAATCAGTTGGATGGAAATTGGTGATTCAGATATTATCTGAATCTCTGATGTGTGCAGTTGTTTCAAACACCATCTGATGAGTACCATTTCAAAATCTGTATTAAATAATCTACATTTAACAGAGATTGGTTTGTTGTTTTTTAACTAAATATTCTGTTTGAATGTTTTTGCTAAACAATTCCAAAATACTCTCATACCTAATTATTCTTCTCAATAATATAATTATTGTTCTTGAATTGTTCCAGAATGTGCAGTCAGTTTTCTGGAATTTCATCTTGAATTGTTCCAGAATTATCTGTCAGTATTCTATAATATTCTGGAATAACATTCCAGAATAATCTGGAATAATTCCAGAATTATTCTAGAACTGTGTTTCCTTCTTCGTCTGTAAGGATTCAAGAACATTCATTACCATTCTAGCATAGTCTAGAATATTCTAGAATATATTCTAGAATATTCTAGAATATATTCTAGAATATTCTCTTGAATTCTCATTTAACCTTCTGTCATTATTCCAGAACCTTGGACTTTGGTTCCAGAAGTCATATTCTAGAATATTCTGGAACATTTCTAGAATTGTTCTGGAAAGATTCCAGACCGTTTCGCCGGGGGAGACTGTCGCTTAGGTATGAATAAAAATCAGAAAGAATGTTTTTTAAGGGCTGTGGTTACAGTAACCCAATATATCCTATAAGGACTGCAGACTCTAAACTTTTTTTTCAACCTTGGAAAAGAACAAGGAAAAAGATAAATAAATTGAAGTTAATAACAACAAATGTTATGCTGTCCCGGCGAAATGACATTCTAGAAATTTCCAAAATTCTAGAACATTCTAGAACATTGTAGAATGTTCTGGAATAAATTTGATGAAATTATTCTAGAATTCTTTAATTCCAGAATAATTCTAGAATATTCTAGAACATTACTTTTTCTTAGAATATTATTCTAGAACAAGACCATTCAAAGAATATTCTATAAAATTGTAAATAAAATGATATGAAAAAATATAATAAATAAGAAAAAAAACACGACTAACACCAAAGACTTTCGGGCACACGCCCTTCTTCAGTGAACGATGTAGAAACACAAAAATGATGTAATACGTGACGTAAAAAAACTTTAGAATATGACATTATAAGGCATTCTAGAGCTCTCTCTCTCTCTCTCTCTCTCTCTCTCTCTCTCTCTCTCTCTCTCTCTCTCTCTCTCTCTCTGTCTGTGTGTGTGTGTCTCTCTCTCTCTCTTTCTCTATCACTCTCATCCAATAAAAATTAAAATGTTCGAGTTCGAGTTCTAAAAAAAAAAAGAGAAGTGAACAACAAAGCATTTTAACACACACGCAAGACACTTTAGTGATCACACACAGAATATAAGATTTAGTGTCAACATACATGAATGTAAATTTGATGTTGATGTTCATATAACCCATGCGCTTCGGATGGAACGCGCACGTTGCAATTCCCGGGCCCTTCGCTTAGGGAGCGACGTACTTTGTACTCTCGCGTTGTTTACGTCAAGATCTAAAAATAGCAAACAGCAAACGGAAGTGGCCGACTTATCGCAATGCCTGCTGGGAAGCAGAGAGACCGCGCATTTACAAACTTGTGCAAGGCGGAAAATGGAGATCGAATCTCTGCACGAACGGAAAAGCTTGGTCAGGGTGGACTTTGAAATTCAAGCGGTACATCTCTAAAATGAATCATTCGCAGACTCGAGCTCGAGTATTCGCCCAGTGCTTCACAGGACTGTCGCGGTGCCAGTGGAGTCGTCCTGAGGCTGCAGGAGCACTGTGATGGCGACCGATGTCCCGCTGTTCAACGGATTCCCAGATGCCAACATGATGGAGGACATAAACAGCCACACGACACGTGCAGATGGATCCTGATCCGAGAGTGAGAGGTTTTCGTTCTCGTATGCGACACGCCTTTCGACGCGCTCAAGGAGTGAAGATTGACATCCCCTCGGACGCTGAGAGAGAGAGAGACAGAAGAATCCACCTCCTGCCTGGACTGCCAGCTCCAAATGGGCGCCTGTGACGGGTGTATCTTTATACCGTAAAACACCGTAAAACACCGTAAAACACCGCAAAACGCAAAACACAACAAAATGCCTTATACCGAAACACCGAAAAACACCGTAAAACACCGAAAAACACCGTAAAAGACCGCAAATCGCCGTAGTTTGATGTTTATTTCGTCCGCTGAACGCTGCAAAGACTAATGCGATCGCCGTAGTTCGACTGTTTCCGAGAGTTACGTCCCTTCGTGATGCGATCGCTTCTGTGTAGCGGTCCGAAAGTTTAGTTGAATTTGTTTGGTTTTTGGCGACCCATGTGTCTCAAAATTGAGTAGAAGTATTTTTGAGCGTATTGGGATACATGGATTCAACTAAACTTTCGGACCGCTACACAGAAGCGATCGCATCACGAAGGGACGTAACTCTCGGAAACAGTCGAACTACTGCGATCGCATTAGTCTTTGCAGCGTTCAGCGGACGAAATAAACATCAAACTACGGCGATTTGCGGTCTTTTACGGTGTTTTTCGGTGTTTTACGGTGTTTTTCGGTGTTTCGGTATAAGGCGTTTTGTTGTGTTTTGCGTTTTGCGGTGTTTTACGGTGTTTTACGGTGTTTTACGGTGTTTTACGGTATAAAGATACACCGCCTGTGACAGTTCCTGAGATGAAAACTTTCATCGGTCTCTGCATCGCAATGGGTGTGCTTCGCTTGCATGATTTTTGGCGACAGAAAAAGTGGCTTTTCGAGACTAAGTTCCCCAAGGCAATATCGAGAGAGATTCCTTTCTCTGTGGCGGTACCTGCATCTACAATTAGGTCCCCAATAACTTTCTTCACTGCTCACAAGAATTGTAAGGTATGAGGTACAATTATGAATGGGATTTGATTGATAAAATCAGTTGGATGGAATTTAATTGGTGATTCAGATATCATCTGATGTGTGCAGTTGTTTCAAACACCATCAAACTAAGTACATGAAATTCATATACCACCTTTTCTAGCTGGATACCAGCATCAAAACTGTCTTGTTTTAGCTCCTTCACAGTGTTTCAGAGGAGATTACTCCGAGGCAGTTGACATTTGAACTGAATGTTATCTGAAGCTCAGCTATAATGTCATAGGAATTAGGCCATCTAAGTGTTGTATAATGTTTGCAAGCACGAATCAGATTTGATACAGGAAATTTGCCCTATTTGTCTCATAAACATTTTCTAAGCTTTTGCTTAGATATATGCATTTTTTAAACTTTGTTTTATTTTTTTTTGTTTCCTCAACCATTGACACTACACTGAAGACTTGTGAATAATCATGATTTATTTATATGTATAAAAAAAGAATTCCATCATTATTGTAAATGTAATCTGCAATTGTAATCTTTTCAGAAATACACACATTGTGCACTGTTGCAACTGAACTATGGTAAGCAATTCTTGCTTTATGTATGCAGTGATCATCATTATGTACCATTTCAATATCTGTATTAAATAATCTACATTTAACAGATATTGGTTTGTTGTTTCTTAACTAAATATTCTGTTTGAATGTTGTTGCTAAACAATTCCAAAATACTCTATTACCTTTATTCTTCTCAATAATATTATTGTTCTTGAATTGTTCCAGAATGTGCAGTCAGTTTTCTGGAATTTCATCTTGAATTGTTTCAGAATTATCTGTCAGTATTCTAGAATATTCTGGAATAACATCCCAGAATAATCTGGAATAATTCCAGAATTATTCTAGAACTGTGTTTCCTTCTTCGTCTGTAAAGATTCAAGATCATTCATTACCATTCTAGAATATTCTAGAATATATTCTAGAATATTCTAGAATATATTCTAGAATATTCTAGAATATATTCTAGAATATTCCCTTGAATTCTCATTTAACCTTCTGTCATTATTCCAGAATCTTGGACTTTGGTTCCAGAAGTCATATTCTAGAATATTCTGGAACATTTCTAGAATTGTTCTGGAAAGATTCCAGACCGTTTCGCTGGGGTAATCTTCCAGTTCCATATGGGAATTACTTAATAATTTTCCAAAAAGCTTTTTCAGCAAATGAGAACTTTTGATTTCGGTTCAGATGATTCTAGTGTATACATGACATTTCTTACATATGCAAAGTCTCAATCTGCCCTCCTTGCAAAAACAAAATAAATAGAATAAAAGTCAGGCCCACCCACCAACTATTTTCTTTTGGGCTGCCTTGACCACATAAATCTGTTTTCAGTTTTGTCTTCCCCTTAAGGCAAGACACTACTAGTTAGGAAGCATGAAATTTTAAAACATGTTTATTAAAAAAAATAGTTTCATTGGCATGAAAGAACTCATAACAGTAAATCAAAACATCAAAGTTTGACAGTAATTAGAATTATGGGTTATCCAAAATGGCTGCCTAACATGCAAAAATATGCAAATTTCTGTATCTTTTCAAATTCTATAACTTCTTAACTACTTGATATTTTTTGAAAATTCTTTTTTGCATTAAAATTGTACACTCACTATCTTCAAATGTACATGTATGAGATTATGTTTTTAATGCAAAAAGTTTTTTAAAAAATTACCTATTGCTTCCACGTCAATATCTCAATTGCAGATAAAGTACGTTTAACATCAAAGAAAAAAATTCATATCCGGCCAAATAATCAGTTCACAGCAAAAATGCATGTATGATCATTAATTATTATACATGTAACATACCTGCAAAATTACAAGTCATCATCATCATCCTGTGATAAGTTTTAGTAAATAATTGATTTGAACTCTACGAAAAAAAACACTTTTTGAGAAAATGGCATAAACAACTTTTAGTCATGCATAAGTCCTACTAAAACTAGCCATCATGGCTAAAACTTTTCATTTATTCATGTACTTTAATCCAACAGCACTACACATGCTAAAAAATGAAAATGAACTTACAGTACTTATCCAGTTTTTAGTGTTTTTGTGCAGTGAGTCAGTCCCCAGTACAAAAAATGCAGGGATGGAAAAGTTCATGCTCAAGAGGAAAGGATCAGCCCTACTAGTGCACACACACACACACACACACACACACACACACACACACACACACACGCACATACAGAGGAGTGCAAGGACAAGGAAATTCATACCCATACACACACTTCTGTATATGATATTAGAGTCATTAAACCATAGATCTCAAACCCCATCTTACAAAGCTGTGTAGAAAGAGACAAGAAAAGACTGCAAAGGAAGACATGCATGCCAAAATGAGACAATGAAGATGAAATGTTGTCTTATTATCAATCTACTCTGTATACTTTGGCAGTTCATCAAATGGAAAATGTCTGGGATTCTGTAGCAATGCCTCTGTCATCTTAATGAAGGCATTTGTCAAAATACACAGCCGAAACCCAAACAGGTTTGAAAAGTATATCGCAAAAATTAATCATGAAAATGCCTCTGTCGCCTGTAAAGTGTTGCAAAGGGCATCTAATCACACAAGCTATGCCCTGTAGTGAACCACGGAGGCAGACTCACAGCTTCTCCACAGTAGGATTAAGGCTCACACACACACACACACACACACACACACACACACACACACACACACACACACACACGCACACACACACACACACACACACACACACCTCCACCCTTCCACCCCCACCCCCCAAAAAAAGAAGATAATAATAATAACTTGACCAGTGCTACTTTTTCTGCCGGTCCTAAAATGTTTCTTCAATCATGAAAAAAAAAAGAAATGAAGAAAGAAAGAAGGAAAAGTATGTGCTTTGGAATGTCAACTGTCATGAAAGAAAAGTTTTTCTGCTCCACTGTATGCCCTTCATATCGGTAAACTGCAGACAGAAAGATGAGCACTTTGTGCTATTTTAATTTAATTACTGACATGTTGCAACTAAAGGAAAATGTTGATTTCAGTTCAGACGAATCTTCTTTACACATGACATTTTTTCAAACACCACACACACACACACACACACACACACACACACACACACACACACACACACACACACAATCATACACACAAAAACACACATGCACACACACACACACACACACCAATCATACACATCACACACACATCACACACATACACACATACACACACACACACATACACACCAATCATACACACACAAACTCACATGCACACACACACACACCAATCATACACAACACACACACACACACACCAATCATACACACACAAATACACATGCACACACCAATCATACACATCACACACATCACACACACACAAATCATACACAACACA
>JAWQFJ010005103.1:0-18675 GCA_034096865.1 Theodoxus fluviatilis
TTTTTGTACTTTGCTCGCTACTCAAACTTCATTTCAAAAGTCAGCCACAAATCCTGCTGTGTTTTTGTACTTTGCTTGCTACTCAAACTTCATTTCAAAAGTCAGCCACAAATCCTGCTGTGTTTTTGTACTTTGCTCGCTACTCAAACTTCATTTCAAAAGTCAGCCACAAATCCTGCTGTGTTTTTGTACTTTGCTTACTAGTCAAACTTCATTTCAAAAGTCAGCCTCTTGCTATGGAAAATGATCAGCTGACTGGGATTGTGATGGTTTGATGTTTGTTTTCATTGCAGATATGGACTATGAGTTTGTTACATGTGGATCAGTGCTGAAAGTATTGAATACAGCACACAGAGTTCGTCTGCATTCACATGATGTCAAGTATGGTTCTGGAAGTGGCCAGCAGGTGAGACTGGTTGAAGCAGGTGAAATGCTGATTTCTGGTATCAGCACAGCATGTCTGATAGTGATAGGCTTACAGCCTACAAGCATGCATCACTCCAATCCACTGTAAGTCCTCTCTCTCTCTCTCTGTCTCTGTCTGTCTGTCTGTCTGTCTCTGTCTCTGTCTGTCTGTCTCTCTCTGTCTCTCTCTCTCTCTCTCTCTCTCTCTCTCTCTCTCTCTCTCTCTCCCTCTCTCTCTCTCTCTCTCCCTCTTACCCAGCAGAACATTCCAGTGTATCTGATCAGCTTGGTTGCACATCACATTTCATCCAGCTTTTCCTCCAGCCTTTCCTCCACCCTCTGTCCCTTTTCTCCCCCACTCTGTGACACGCGGTGACCCCTGTGTCCTGTTTTCCCCTGCAGTCAGTGACTGGAGTGGACTCCTCAGATGACCACAACAGCTACTGGCAGATCAAACCCAAGATTGGAGGCGCCTGTCCCAGAGGGTGAGACTCTCCCCTCTTTGTGAATGGCTGGCTGGCTGGCTGGCTGGCTGGCTGGCTGGCTGGCTGGCTGGCTGAAAGAAAAGCTGGCTGGCTGACTGGCTTAAAAGCTGGCTGGCTTAAAAGTTGGCTGGCTGGCTGACTTAAAGGCTGGCTGGCTGGCATCAAAGTTGGCTGGCTGATGTGCTGGTTGGCTGGCTATAAAGCTGGCTGGCTGGCTGGCTTAAAAGCTGTCTGGCTGACTGGCTGGCTTAAAAGCTGGCTGGCTTAAAAGCAAGCTGGCTGGCTGGCTAAAAGCTAGCTGACTGGCTGATGTGCTGGTTGGCTGGCTTAAAAGCTGGCTGGCTTAAAAGCTGGCTGGCTGACTGGCTGGCTTAAAGCTGGCTGATGTGCTGGTTGGCTGGCTTAAAAGCTGGCTGGCAGGGTGGGTTAAATGCTGACTGGCTGGCTTAAAAGCTAGCTGACTGGCTGGGTTAAATGGTGCATTGCTAGCTAGCTAAGTGTGACTAGCTGGCTGGCCCACTGACTGCTGGACCAACTGTCTGACTGACCAACTGACTGACCAACTGTCCATAAGACTGGCAGGCCAATCAAAATTCAAGAGGAAATGGTCATATGAGCTATTACCTAAATCTCATTGACACCAGCTTTTCACAATGGAGACTAACCAGTCTGTATTTTGGATCCGAGTAACTGTCTCCATGCATACAGGACAATGAATAATCTACGATTTTACTGTTGTCATCTAAGAAACATCCACCGTTTTTGTGTATGTTATTGACCATCTGTTATGGAGTAAAGGATGACATCATTGACCCCCTTTTCATCATCAGTCACTTTTGACCCTTGCAGACTGAGTCAAGGTAGGAATGACCTTTGACACAGCCAGCTAGTGGAAGTAAATTCACCAGGCTGGGCTGTGAATGTTATAATGAAAACTCACACACTGGCTTTTTCTTGGAAGACATGTTTCATCAAGTCATCAGTCTATGTAGCAGTCTGGCTCATCTCATTTCAGGGTGGGATGGGGTGGGGAGGGGGTGGTGATGGGGAGGGGGTGGGGGGTTGTGTGAAGCCCAAACATCACAATGACCAACAGAAGTCAAAGCCAATGACCTCTTGCAACTAAGAACACTGCGCAAAGCATATTTTCCTGCATCAGATTCCTGTGTACAGGAGCAGTTTTTGGTAAAGCTCTGCGATGGTGACAGCAGCTGTGGAGATCCAGTCTTTGTGTGTGTGGTGTTGGCAGGAATCCCATCAAGTGTGGCCAGACCATCCGACTGACGCACCTGGCCACCAAGCGCAACCTGCACAGCCACCACTTCCAGTCCCCCCTCTCCCACAACCTGGAGGTCTCGGCATTTGGGGATGGGGGTGAAGGGGATGAAGGTAGGAAGCCCAGATGTCCCTGTGGCTCTCTGTAGCTCTCTCACTCACTGTCTCTGTAGCTCTCTCCTACTCACTGTCTCTGTAGCTCTCTCACTCACTGATCAGCACCTTATCCCGTAATTCTCTGTCTCTGTAGCTCTCTCACTCACTGAATCAGCACACTTATCCCAGTAATTCTCTGTCACTGTAGCTCTCTCACTCACTGAATCAGCACACTTATCCCAGTAATTCTCTGTCTCTGTAGCTCTCTCACTCACTGAATCAGCACACTTATCCCAGTAATTCTCTGTCTCTGTAGCTCTCTCACTCACTGAATCAGCACACTTATCCCAGTAATTCTCTGTCACTATAGCTCTCTCACTCACTGAATCAGCACACTTATCCCAGTAATTCTCTGTCTCTGTAGCTCTCTCACTCACTGAATCAGCACACTTATCCCAGTAATTCTCTGTCTCTGTAGCTCTCTCACTCACTGAATCAGCGCACTTATCCCAGTAATTCTCTGTCTCTGTAGCTCTCTCACTCACTGAATCAGCGCACTTATCCCAGTAATTCTCTGTCTCTGTAGCTCTCTCACTCACTGAATCAGCACACTTATCCCAGTAATTCTCTGTCTCTGTAGCTCTCTCACTCACTGAATCAGCGCACTTATCCCAGTAATTCTCTGTCTCTGTAGCTCTCTCACTCACTGAATCAGCACACTTATCCCAGTAATTCTCTGTCTCTGTAGCTCTCTCACTCACTGAATCAGCACACTTATCCCAGTAATTCTCTGTCTCTGTAGCTCTCTCACTCACTGAATCAGCACACTTATCCCAGTAATTCTCTGTCTCTGTAGCTCTCTCACTCACTGAATCAGCACACTTATCCCAGTAATTCTCTGTCACTGTAGCTCTCTCACTCACTGAATCAGCACACTTATCCCAGTAATTCTCTGTCTCTGTAGCTCTCTCACTCACTGAATCAGCACACTTATCCCAGTAATTCTCTGTCTCTGTAGCTCTCTCACTCACTGAATCAGCGCACTTATCCCAGTAATTCTCTGTCTCTGTAGCTCTCTCACTCACTGAATCAGCGCACTTATCCCAGTAATTCTCTGTCACTATAGCTCTCTCACTCACTGAATCAGCACACTTATCCCAGTAATTCTCTGTCTCTGTAGCTCTCTCACTCACTGAATCAGCACACTTATCCCAGTAATTCTCTGTCTCTGTAGCTCTCTCACTCACTGAATCAGCACACTTATCCCAGTAATTCTCTGTCACTATAGCTATGTCACTCACTGAATCAGCGCACTTATCCCAGTAATTCTCTGTCACTATAGCTATGTCACTCACTGAATCAGCACACTTATCCCAGTAATTCTCTGTCACTGTAGCTCTCTCACTCACTGAATCAGCATACTTATCCCAGTAATTCTCTGTCACTGTAGCTCTCTCACTCACTGAATCAGCACACTTATCCCAGTAATTCTCTGTCACTGTAGCTCTCTCACTCACTGAATCAGCGCACTTATCCCAGTAATTCTCGGTCACTATAGCTATGTCACTCACTGTCTCTGTATATTTGTCCCTGTAATTCTCTGTCACTATAGCTATGTCACTCACTGAATCAGCACACTTATCCCAGTAATTCTCTGTCTCTGTAGCTCTCTCACTCACTGAATCAGCATACTTATCCCAGTAATTCTCTGTCTCTGTAGCTATGTCACTCACTGAATCAGCACACTTATCCAGTAATTCTCTGTCACTTTAGCTATGTCACTCACTGTATCAGCATACTTATCCCAGTAATTCTCTGTCACTGTAGCTCTCTCACTCACTGAATCAGCACACTTATCCCAGTAATTCTCTGTCACCATAGCTATGTCACTCACTGAATCAGCACACTTATCCCAGTAATTCTCTGTCACTATAGCTCTCTCACTCACTGAATCAGCACACTTATCCCAGTAATTCTCTGTCACTATAGCTATGTCACTCACTGAATCAGCACACTTATCCCAGTAATTCTCTGTCACTATAGCTATGTCACTCACTGTCTCTGTATATTTGTCTCAGAAATTATCTGTCTCAGTAGCTATGTCACTCACTGTCTCTGTATATTTGTCCCAGAAAGTATCTGTCTCTGTAGCTATGCCACTCACTGTTTCTGTTTATTTGGCTCAGAAATTCTCTGTCTCAGTAGCTATGTCACTCACTGTCTCTGTATATTTGGCTCAGAAATTCTCTGTTTCAGTAGCTATGTCACTCACTGTTTCTATATATTTGTCCCATAAATTCTCTGTCTCTGTAGCTATGTCATTCACTCAGTCACTGTCTCTGGATACTTGTCCCAGAACTTATCTCTCTCTGTAGCTATGTCACTCACTGTCTCTGGATAATAATATCGTCCCAGAAATTCTGTCTCTGTAGCTATGTCACTCACTCAGTCACTGTCTCTGGATACTTGTCCCAGAACTTATCTCTCTCTCTGTAGCTATGTCACTCACTGTCTCTGGATAATAATATCGTCCCAGAAATTCTGTCTTTGTAGCTCCGTTTCTCTGTGAATTTGTGTTTCTGTAGCTCTGCACTCCAACCAAGATGTGTTATGTCTCCATAGTTGTGTGTGTGTGTGTGTGCATGTGTGTGTGTGTGTGTGTCGTGTATGTTTTGTGTGTGTGTTTGTTGTGTGTAGTTTTTTTTTCTTGTGTGTGTGTGTGTGTGTTCACACACACTCCTGTTTTCTTGTGCATTCCATATGTGTGTTCTGTGTCTCAGTTGCTGTGTCCACAAAATCTCTCACCAAGTTGTTGTGTTCACTTGGTCTACAGGAGACCACTGGGTGGTGGTGTGTTCTGACAAATACTGGAGTCGCCAGGAGAAAATCCGCTTCAAGCATGTCGTCACTGAGAGGTGAGTCGCTTTGGAGAGCCTGAAAACTTTCTTTGAGATCGGGTGATGGCCCACTGACTGCTTGAATGGCTGCCAACAGGCAGAGAAGCTTGAGAGACGTGTTACACCGGATGCTGGCGTTACTGACTTGGTCGCCAACGGGACATTGTGGGTTCGGTCCTTGGTTATGATCAGAGTCGCTCTGTGCACCTTGAGTAAAAAGCTTTTTCAAAAACACTTGTTATTTTTAAAATTTACACTTCTTTTATTGAAAACTCTAAAATTAAAAAAATGAATTTGATGACAGTCCCCCAAAAAATATTTGTACATGCCAGAGGCAGGAACATAATTTTAAAAGGAGGGAAAAGGCTGGAGAGGTGTGTTCACAAAAAGACAGAAACTGTCCCCAAAATATTTTTGAATAAACCAATGACTAATTTTTTCAGCTCGCTTCAGATACTTTGCAGATGTGAAACAACAGGATATGAGTCTTCCTACAAATATTTCCCAGGAAATCCAAGCCTGGGCCAAATAGATGTACACGTGTATTTATTTCACTGGTGACTCTCCCAGTGGCTGATGGGAGAAATGAAACCTGCTTTCCCTGTAGTAGTTTTGTCGTCCCTGTGGTGCAGGAAGAAATGAACAGCAAAAACTCTGGTGTCATAAAGATTTCATGCCCCAACTTTGAAAATCATGGCTTAATTTCTAGAAATGTTCCATGATTTAATCATCTGCACATAATTGAAAACCTTTAACATTTTATGAGTGTAGGTAGTCTTTGGGATAAAGTGATACTAACGAGCCAACACTGAAGGACATGAAAATTGGATGACTAGATTGTAGAAAAAAGCTTTCTTTAACTGGCAGGAGAAAAAGGTCTTACGATTGTTTTTGTTGTTTTTACTGCAACCTAAAAACAATGAAATAACTTTTGGCGAGAGGTTGAACGGCATACTGCATAAAGGGAGGTAACTCATCTCGGCCTAATACTCAGAACCTTACTTTATTTCCAGTGTTGGATGTAGAAAATCAAAGCAAGTCTCTTTCTCAATCAGTTAACACTGCAGCCATGTGTCTGTCTCAAGGAGGGTTGCTGCAGGCAGCAAGGAGAGGGGGTATGGCTGTGACTGCTGCTCTCACTCTCCCACTGCTGTCTCCACTGTGGACCGCTGCCGGGTGACTCCACCCATGAGGAGTTTGAAAAAACAACGAGGCAAAATTATTTACCATTGACAGTTATTGGACATTGTATCAGGGGGGAAGAAGTGATCACCCAAAAATGGAGAAAGATAGATTTGTCGCATTTAACCTGTAGTTTGATTATTCAAAATCCTTAATGGCAAACGTTGGTCATTCACGGCGAGTTATTCTGCCAATAGCGCCTCAAGAGTTCTCTGCCCTTTGTTTTGATTTTGCGTAAAATTCCTTCGATCGGTCGATGTCGAAAACTTAAACTAATAAATCCAATCAATGCTTTGTGCTGTAGTTTGCTTGCATTCTGGGACACAGCCAGAGCCCTGGTATACAGGCGTAATGTTTTTATGGACGTAGGTGCTGAATCTTAATGGGAAGATACCACTAACTCCTACGAGTACGGTCGGACTCTCAGTTGCTCTGCCAAATGAAGTCGACTTCGACAAGATACACGTAGTTTCACAGCGACTTTCTCGTATGGGTATTAATTTCACGGTGATTGAAAACATTTTTGGGGGGTGATGTTTCCTCTCTTGTAAACACAAATAGGTTTTATTGCCATACCTGCATCGATTTATTTTTCAATCAAGTAGTTATATTCATTAGGTGGGTGTTACAGTTACACGCGTTCCGTGATTTCAACGCTAAACCTTTTTAATGTTTGTCCCTGTCACCACGAAGACGCACAAACGTAAGCACTCTGTGATGACAGTTGAAAAAGTAACGAAAACTTGTCTAAAATAATAATTTGTGAGTAGGTGAATTTAGCATTGTGAAGTGATTCAGTTTGGATGAAGATTAGCCTGTAATAATTAATTCAAAATATTAAATTTTTTTCTTAGAGGCTAGCAATGAATTCTGGTACTCACAGCATATTTATGCCACAACAATTTTTAGCACACTCTGAAGTACCTTATGTCTGTTTTACAGAGGAAAAAAACCCACACATTAAAAAAAACTTGCTTTCATGAGAATCATGTCTGAAATGCAATCTCATCAGACTGCAAAACAAATTTAGAACATGAACTACAGGAAATTGAGGTCCAATCGAATGTGATGGAACTCTCTTCTTCGCAAATTTAGTAGGCAGTTTTCAAAATAAGTATAATTTGTCTCAGTGGTAAAGATAAGAGGTGCACATATTTCTAATGTAGTTGTAGATAGCATTGATATTGCTTGGATATTTCACTTCATGCTGTACAGTCCATCCTTAGCATTTAACATTTTCTATGTCTTCTTTTAAAAATCTTTTTATTCATTCAAGGGTACAATGATAAAGTGTTACGTGAAAGTATCATACATTTTTTCTATTAATCAAGCATTTCCAAACACATGTTCCAGCAAATAATCCCACAGAAGCCCACTATCTATTTGACCATTGTCTCTATTTTCCTTTCCCCATGTAGGAGTCCTACAAAAGCTAATTGTTGTCATGTCATCATCATCAAGTAATAGTAAGAAATGAAGTGGTGGTGGTGGTGGTGTGGATAAGCCTTACGATGATGATGATAATAATGCTTACAAATGAGAAGATAACAAAAAGGTAACAACTAGTGACAGCAATAACACAATAATGAAACACCACCACCAACAAAACAGTGGCAGCAAAAGCAGTGCACACTCTGGTTAGACCAAATACAATAATAGTTGTGGTTAAGATAACATGACCACACAAATACACACTCACACACACACACACACACACACACACACACACACACACACACACACACACACACACACACACACACACACACACACACACACACACACACTCACACACACTCACACACACACACACAAACACACACACACACACACACACACACACACACACACACACACACACACACACACACACACACACACAGACACCAGGGTTGGTAGGTTGACTAAAATTAAAACATTTCTCTATTTTTTTCCCTTTTTCGAAAAAGGCCAGATTAAACATAAACCAAACTTTCTCTCACTGAAGACGCTTTTCAAAACTTAAATGGATTCTCTGAGTGCTCATAAGGAGGTGAAAATGAGACATGAAGTTCCCTTTTTTATTTAAAAAAGTTTAAAGGCATCACCCAAAATAGGGCCGGCTGGGTTACCATTACAACTATTTTATTGTTTTATTTTTTTGCCTTAGTTACTAAGTTAGAATTTTAAAAAAAAAATGGAGTTAAAATAACATGAGAAAAAAGTATATAAAGAAAGACATAAACTTTTTTCAACTTTTTTTAAAGGAGGCTAAATCCAGATTATGCATATGTATGTGTGTGTGTGTGAGTGTGTGTGTTGTGCATGATTTGTGTGTGTGTGTGGTGTGTGTGTGATGTGTATGATTCATTGATTGGTGTGTGTGTGCATGTGTGTGTATGATTGGTGTGTGTGTGTGTGTGTGTTGTGTATGATTTGTGTGTGTGTGTGCATGTGTGTTTGTGTGTGTATGATTGGTGTGTATGTGTGTGTGTGTGTGTGTGTGTGTGTGTGTGTGTGATGTGTGTGTGATGTGTATAATTGGGTGTGTGTGTGTGTGTGTGTGTGTGCATGTGTGTTTGTGTGTGTATGATTGGTGTGTGTGTGTGTGTGTGTGTGTGTGTGTGTGTATGTGTGTGTGTGTGTGTGTGTGTGTGTGTGTGTGTGTGTGTGTGTGTGTGTGTGTGTGTGTGTGTGTGTGTGTGTGTGTGTGGTGTTGGAAAAAATGTCATGTGTAAAGAAGATTCGTCTGAATTGAAATTAACATTTTCCTTTAGTTGCAACATGTCTGTACTTAAATTAAAATAGCACAAAGTGCTCATCTTTCTGTCTGCAGTCCATCGATAAGGGCATACAGTGGAGCAGAAAAACTTTTCTTTCATGACAGTTGACACTCCAAAGCACATAATTTTCCTTCTTTCTTTCTTTTTTTCTTTCTTTTTTTCATGATTGAAGATACATTTTAGGGCCAGCAGAAAAAGTAGCACTGGTCAAGTTATTATTATTATATTAGATTATAATTAGAATCTTTTCTTTTTTGGGGGTGGTGGGGTGGGGGGTGGGGGGTGGGGGAGTGGAGGGGTGTGTGTGTGTGTGTGTGTGTGTGTGAGCCTTAATCCTACTGTGGAGAAGCTGTGAGTCTGCCTCCATGGTTCACTACAGGGCATAGCTTGTGTGATTAGATGCCCTTTGCAATGCTTTACAGGAGACAGAGGCATTTTCATGATTAATTTTTGCGATATATACTTTTCAAACCTGTTTGGGTTTCGGCTGTGTATTTTGACAAATGCCTTCATTAAGATGATAGGGGCATAAATGCTACAGAATCCCAGACACTTTCCATTTGATGAACTGCCAAAGTATACAGAGTAGATTGATAATAAGACAACATTTCATCTTCAGTCTCATTTTGGCATGCATGTCTTCCTTTGCAGTCTTTTCTGGTCTCTTTCTACACAGCTTTGTAACATGGGTTTTGAGATGGTTTAATGACTCTAATATCATACAGAAGTGTGTGTATGATTATGAATTTCCTTGTCCTTGCACTCCTCTGTATGTGTGTATGTGTGTATATGTGTGTGTGTGTGTGTGTGTGTGTGTGTGTGTGTGTGTGTGTGTGTGTGTGTGTGTGTGTGTGTGCACTAGTAGGGCTGATCCTTTCTTCTTGAGCATGAACTTTTCCATCCCTGCATTTTTTGTACTGTGGACTGACTCACTGCACAAAAACACTAAAAACTGGATAAGTACTGTACATAAGTTCATTAGCATTTTTTAGCATGTGTAGTGCTGCTGGATGAATGTATGAATAAATGAAACACATTTTAGCCATGATGGATAGTTTTAGTAGGACTTATGCATGACTAAAAGTTGTTTTTGCCATTTTCTCAAAAAGGTTTTTTTTTCGTAGAGTTCAAATCAATTAATTACTAAAACTCATCACAGGATGATGATGATGACTTGTAATTTTGCAGGTTTGTTACATGTATAATAATTTATGAACATACATGCATTTTTTTTGCTGTGAACTGATTATTAGGCCAGATATCATTTTTTTTTCTTTGATGTTGAACCTACTTTATCTGCAATTTGGATATTGATGTGGAAGCAATAGGTAACTTTTAAAAAACCTTTTTGCATTACAAACATAATCTCATGTACATTTGAAAATAAAGAGTGTACAATTTTAATGCAAAAAGAATTTTCAAAAAATAGCAAGTAGTTAAGAAGTTCTAGAATTTGAAAAGATACAGAAATTTGCTTATTTTTGCATGTTAGGCAGCCATTTTGGATAACCCATAATTTTAATTACTGTCAAACTTTGATGTTTTGATTTACTGTTATGAGTTCTTTCATGCCAATGAAACTAATTTTTTTAAATAAACATGTTTAAAAATTTCATGCTTCCTAGTAGTGTCTTGCCTTAAGGGGAAGACAAAACAGATTTATGTGGTCAAGGCAGCCCAAAAGAAAATAGTTGGTGGGTGGGCCTGATTTTTAATCTATTTATTTTGTTTTTGCAAGGAGGGCAGATTGAGACTTGCATATATGTAAGAAATGTCATGTATACACTAGATTCATCTGAACCGAAATCAAAAGTTCTCATTTGCTGAAAAAGGTTTTTGGAAAATTATTAAGTAATTCCCATATGGAACTGGAAGATGGGACAGCATAAATTTGTTGTTATTAACCTTCAATTTCTTTGTCTTTTTCCTTTTTTCTTTTCCAAGGTTGAAAAAAAAAAGTTTAGAGTCTGCAGGAACATATAGGATATATTGGGTTACTGTAACCACAGCCCTTAAAACACATTCTTTCTGATTTTTATTCATGCATAAGCGACAATCTCTTTCTCCCCCAACACTCACACACACACACACACACACACACACACACACACAAATACCCAGGGTGCTCACATGTAAGTGAGCAAGAGTATGCCTCTAATAGTGCATGTATGTAACTAGTATGTGTTAACAATGTCTTTGTGTAATGTGTGTGCATGTACCCATGTGTGAATTTTGTATACAGTGTGTGTGCGTGTGTGTGGTGTGTGTGTGTGTGTGTGTATGTGTGTGTGTGTGTGTGAGAGAGAGAGAGAGAGAGAGAGAGAGAGAGAGAGAGAGAGAGATTGTTTAAATGTAACAACTAACGTGCTGTATCTCTTCCCCTCACCAGAACGTTTATTTCACAAACGACGCTTGCACGACTGTTAATCGCAGCGTCCCAAATATTGGCATAGAGTCAACGAGTACACACGCAAGCACACACACACACACACACACACACACACAAACTTGGGCGATCGTGCCTGCGTATGCTTGTGAATCCATGTGAGTGTGTGTGTGTATGTGTGTGTGTGTGTGTATGTGTGTGGTGTGCGTGCGTGCGTGCTTGTGTGTTGATTTCCTGAACTGTTCTATCAGCTGTTCCCTCTAAAGTGTAGTCGCTGTAGTGCAACCTGTGGATTAGTAATTTTCTTCTCTTTAGACGAGGGTAACTCTCAGCATCAATGAAGATAGTGCGTTACAACCCCCACCTTTGCGCACAGTGTAAACGTTGTCAATCTAGAACCCACGTACCATGGTTGATGAAACGATTTAATCCTTTCTGGTCCTCGAAGTTGAAACGCTCGTATTTTCCTCACCGTACCATCTCAAATCGCAACTCCTCGGCAGATGAAGACAAAATCCACAGGAATGCAGTACACATAAATCCATATGGGCACAGATATCTTTGCAGAATCGCAACGATATGCTCAGGACTGCTGTTTAATCCGTGGGTTTTTTTGTTTAATTCGTGACGACATACATTGCCCGCTCCCAGTCCCAGCAATACATTTGCCCGCTAGGGCCTCAAGAGTTATCTGCCCTTTATTATTAATGTGCGAAGGAATCGTCATGAGTCGGTCGAAGTAGAAAACACAGAACTATCTTCACCATCCACGCTGTTTACCCGTAGCATGAATAGAAAACATTGTATGTATAATTGTTGTTGTATTGTGATAGTGATGTTCCGAAGTGGCGCACGGTCAGTGTAGTGAAAAGATGCATCTTGTAGTGAGCTGTAAGTGATCAGAATTATGCCGAGGATGATGATGATCGACATTGACTCGATTGAGTGATTGACTGATTGATACCGTGCCGATAATAGATATAGCTAAGAAATGAAGACATCAACAGTTTCTATGTACTCAGTCATAGAAATTCCATTCCATGAAAGCACATGCAAAATTGGAGTCGCTTGCTTTGCCAGAGGTAAGTTGTCACGATGAACATTAGGTTGTTTGTCTCTCTTCACGATGATGATGATGATGATGATGATGATGATGAGGAGGAGGAGGAGGAGGAGGAGGATCAGCTAGCAGGCATTTAAGGGAAGGAAATGAGATGGTTTGCCCATTTAGCATAGGCACAAAAAGAAAGACTATTCAAAATATTTTCCATCCAACATACTGCCAACCAATGCATGGCTAAAAATTGTGTGAATAAAAGATGACAACAGGTGTACTCAGTTTCTGTTGAGCAAATACAGAAACAAATAGAGCATAGTTCTTTGTAATGCTTGTTCAATCAGGTGCTGTAGAAAAACTGGGAATTTTACATTTCCCAATGACATAACTAAAATATTGACCACACTTTACTTGGAAGAGTATTTGATGCCTTCCAGATGAATCAATCCATTGATCACATGTTAACCCTGGGCAATAGGGCATTCATTTGTATTGGATCCTGCCTTTCCTCCTTTAACATTGATCCTGTGTAGCTAGCTGCTTCTATCCCAATAGATGGTTTTAGGTTTTCAGGTGGGACCACACCCCCACACACACACACACCACCCACACAAACACCACACACACACACACACACACAAACTCGCACCACACACCCACCACACCACACCACACACCACCTGCACACACACACTTGTGGTAAAGATTCTTGCCTATCATTAGGGGAAGACAAAAATAGTTGTGGTCAAGGCAGGCCGAAAGAAAATAGTTGGTAGGTAGGCTTGACGTTTTTTTTTTCTTTTCGTTTTTGCAAGGAGGGCAGACTACACATAATGTAAGAAATACCATGTATACACTACATTCATCTAAAAATAAATCAAAAGTTCTCATTTGCTGGAAAAGCTTTTTGGAAAATTCTTAAGTAATTCTCATATGGAAGATGGGACAGCATAAAATTTGTTATTATTAACCTTCAATTTCTTTCTTTTTCCTTTTTCTTTTCCAAGGTTGAAAAAAAGTTTAGAGTCTGCAGGAACATATAGGATATGTTGGGTTACTGTAACCACAGCCCTTAAACACCTTCATTTTTATTTTTATTCATGCCTAAGCGACAGTCTCTTTCTCCCCCCACACACACACACCACACACACACACACACACACACACACACACACACACACACACACACACACACACACACACACACACACACACACACACGCACGCTCGCAAGCACACAGAAACACATGTACACGCAGACCCACACACACTCACCCAGGGTGTTCATGTGTGTATCTGTGTAAGTGGGTGAGTGTATATACCTGTAATTGTGCATGTATGTAGTATGTGCTAACAATGTGTTTGTGTAATGGTGTATGTGTGTGCATACCTGTGTGTGAATTTTGTACAGTTTGTGTGTGTGTGTGTTGTGTGTGTGTGTGGTATGGAGAGAGAGAGAGAGAGAGAGAGAGAGAGAGAGAGAGAGAGAGAGAGAGAGAGAGAGAGAGAGAGAGAGAGAGAGAAAGACTGTTAATCACAGCGTCCCAAATGTTGGCATAAAGTTGACTTGTACACACACACACACATGCACGCACCCATGCATGCACACACACACACACATACACACACACGCACACACACACACACACACACTGTATCTTCGTCTAATGACACAACCTCTCTCTTGAAGACGCACACGTCTGCTCGGACTAATAATAAGGTTGGAAGAGTTCATGCCCCTGACATTGATCGATTTACACATGCATGAGGCCACTGTGTGGAGAAAAGTGGGTATGTACGTTTGGAGTGGATTTTTACAATTAACTGAGTCACAAAACATAGCAATAATAGAGGACACAATCATGAAGTTAACGTTGAATAAAGGATCGATGATGTTTTAGTCCTCATACCCCTGTAATTTTGTAGAATCTCAAGTCAAAGTTTCTCGTGTCTCATTTCCATAAGCTGTGAGGTAGTGGCCGCTACAAATGCTGTGGTGGCAGCCTCAGATGACAAACTTTTCAGCAGCGTAACAGCTTGCCAGTCTGAGCCTGGGTTATTTCTCCATTACTCAACACAATATGGAAGGTACAGGCCTGCGAAGGGTTCTGATTTGTTGGTTCATAAATATTGCTGTGGAGACATCCCTTCTGTAGCAACAGCAGCAGCCTGAGTTAATCCCACCCACTTCTAATGGCAACATGGCACCCAGCACTGCAAGGAAACAGGCACCTTCATGCACAGCAGACAGACAGACACCTACCCACAGGAAGCAGTACATTTTCCCTGAGTGTGACTGTGCTCTGTCTTCCAGACAAACACTGTTCATACATAGGAGCAGAAAGCACAAGACACCTTCTGACACATCCAATAAACAGGCACCCAACACAACAGACAAGCAGTCTTCAACACTCAAGCAGGTTCAAACAGATGAGTATGTACCAACACACAAGCAGATACAAGCAGACAAGCACTCTCCAACAGAGGCATCCAAAGCAGACAAGATGGCACCCGACACAACAAACAAACAGGCACCATCATCCACAACTGACAAGCAGATGCAAGCCAGCAAGACACGGTACATTTGCCCACAGTGTGACTGTATTCTGTCTTCCAGACAGACATTACACACACATAGGAGGACAAAACACAACACACCATCTGATACACCCAAACAACACTCACCCAATGCAACAGACAATTAGGCACCAATAACCGGGCACCGACAGAAGAACAGACACCAACAGATGAACAGGCACCAACAGATGAACATGTGCCAACAGATGAACAGATGCCAACAGATGAACAGGCACCAACAGATGAACAGGCACCAACAGATGAACAGACACCAACAGATGAACAGACACCAACAGATGAACAGATGCCAACAGATGAACAGACACCAACAGATGAACAGGTGCCAACAGATGAACAGACACCAACAGATGAACAGATGCCAACAGATGAACAGGCACCAACAGATGAACAGGCACCAACAGATGAACAGGCACCAACAGATGAACAGACACCAACAGATGAACAGACACCAACAGATGAACAGACACCAACAGATGAACAGACACCAACAGATGAACAGATGCCAACAGATGAACAGACACCAACAGATGAACAGGCACCAACAGATGAACAGACACCAACAGATGAACAGACACCAACAGATGAACAGACACCAACAGATGAACAGACACCAACAGAAGAACAGACACCGACAGAAGAACAGATGCCAACAGAAGAACAGACACCGACAGAAGAACAGATGCCAACAGAAGAACAGACACCAACAGATGAACAGACACCAACAGAAGAACAGACACCGACAGAAGAACAGATGCCAACAGAAGAACAGGCACCGACAGAAGAACAGGCACCGACAGAAGAACAGGCACCGACAGATGAACAGACACCAACAGAAGAACAGACACCGACAGAAGAACAGGATGCCAACAGAAGAACAGGCACCGACAGAAGAACAGGCACCGACAGAAGAACAGGCACCGACAGAAGAACAGATGCCAACAGAAGAACAGGCATCGACAGAAGAACAGGCACCGACAGAAGAACAGGCACCGACAGATGAACAGACACCAACAGAAGAACAGACACCAACAGATGAACAGATGCCAACAGAAGAACAGGCACCGACAGAAGAACAGGCACCGACAGAAGAACAGGCACCGACAGATGAACAGACACCAACAGATGAACAGGCGCCAACAGATGAACAGACACCAACAGATGAACAGGCGCCAACAGATGAACAGACACCAACAGATGAACAGGCGCCAACAGATGAACAGACGCCAACAGATGAACAGGCGCCAACAGATGAACAGGCACCAACAGATGAACAGACACCAACAGATGAACAGGCACCAACAGATGAACAGATGCCAACAGATGAACAGACACCAACAGATGAACAGGCACCAACAGATGAACAGACACCAACAGATGAACAGGCGCCAACAGATGAACAGACGCCAACAGATGAACAGGCACCAACAGATGAACAGATGCCAATAGATAAACAGGCACCAACAGATGAACAGACGCCAACAGATGAACAGGCACCAACAGATGAACAGACGCCAACAGATGAACAGGCACCAACAGATGAACAGGCACCAACAGATGAACAGACACCAACAGATGAACAGGCGCCAACAGATGAACAGACGCCAACAGATGAACAGGCACCAACAGATGAACAGGCACCAACAGATGAACAGGCACCAACAGATGAACAGACACCAACAGATGAACAGGCGCCAACAGATGAACAGACGCCAACAGATGAACAGGCACCAACAGATGAACAGGCACCAACAGAAACACTCAAACCAGTTGGGTTGATGCCCAACTCATGTCAGGTATCCTCCTCCACAGCAGACAATCATAGCAGCAAGAAGCAATACATTTGCCCGCTTTGTAGCTGCACTGTGTCATTCAGACAAGCATTATCCAGACACAGGAAGATAAAGCATCAGACATTTTCTGATACACCCAACAAACACCCATCCAAGACAGCAGATAAATGGGCACCAACAGACGAACATGCACCAACAGACAAACAGACACCAACAAACAAATAGGCACTAACAGAGGCACCCAAACCAGCCAGAATAACACCTCACGAGACAAACCGCCGCACAAAAAATTCTTCACATATTCACCAAAACTTACTCTGTCAGTGTTGCATGTGTTCATTTACCTGCAATAAACGTAAAGATCATATTAACCGCTACTGCAAGGAGCAATCACATGAGATTACAATCAAGCAGAAAACCTTCAAAAACGTGGCAGACTTTTTCCAGTGGAAGAACCAGACAGAGAAAGTCACACACTCAGAGTGTGTCAAACCATTTGGGTCTAAATTATCAAGTGAATGCAAGGCTATGTATTATTACTGCAGGCGATCTGGGAAACATAGGGTGGTAGCAGCTGGGAAACATATCTCAAAATCATAGGGTTCATGTAAAATTGGTATCAACTGTGTTTCTTTTATGACAGTGAGTAAATCTCTTGCTACTGGCACTGTGACTGTAGAGTACTGCTTCAATCATGTGGGTCATTCCCTTAAACTTGGACATTTACCGCTTTCAGATGAGATCAGGGCATTAATTGCTGGGAAACTTGCCAATGGCATTGAAACTGCCAGAGTGCTTGATGACATAAGAGACAGTATAACTGAATACAACAGGGACTCATCAGTAACAAAGAAGGATGTACATAACATGAAAAACACAATACAATATATCATGTGTATATAGAAGCACCAGGATGATGGGCAAAGTGTTGATCAATGGGTACAAGAGTTGCAACAAGATTCTTACAATCCTAATTTATCTATTACAAGGCTCAGAACAAGCCTCACCAAGTCTTGAAGACAGATGATTTTCTCTTGTGCATTCAAACCGATTTTCAAAAGAAAATGATGTTAACATATGCCTCAAAAATGGTATGTGTTGATTGAACCTATACCACTACTCAGTTTGATGTTATCCTCTTACTAGTATTCTTGTCATATGAGTTTGAGGAAACTATTTCAGTTGCCTGGGCCTTATCAACCACAAAGACTCATATGTGTTCTTTGTATTCATGAAAGCTCTAAGAGAATCATGTGGGCAGGACATTGTGACAAAAATTGTCATGAGTGACTTGGCTAAAAATTTCTACAATGCCTGGTGTATGGCCTGTTCTAGACCCTTGAGAAGATTATACTTTGCATGGCATGTAGACAGAAGTTGGAGGAAGAAAAATAAAGAATAATCTCTTGTAACAGATGATGTATTTCTGCTTAAAAACTTTGCAGTCAGAAACTGATGAAAAGACATTTCAAAAGATTTTGCAGGAATTTCTCAACAATGTGGTGCACTTATCCCCTGGTTTTCATGAATATTTTGTTCGAAATTATGCATGTACAAAATGATAAAGTGTTTTTATGGGCAGCCTGCTTTTGCATTGGCACACTTGCAAACACTAACATGAATGTTGAGGCATTTCACCGTGTGTTGAAGGGCATCTATTTCAACCAAAAACAAAATAAAAGAGTAGATCAATTGTTAGCTGTGTTACTCAAAATTTATAGGGGTAAAGCTATCGAACAACA
>JAWQFJ010005104.1:0-20000 GCA_034096865.1 Theodoxus fluviatilis
TCTCTCTCTCTCTCTCTCTCTCTCTCTCTCTCTCTCTCTCACTCACTCACTCGCTTGCTCACTTACTCCTCACACATTCGCTTGCTCATTCACGCACTTATATCAGTCTTCACAAATGTGTTCGACGCTCAAGTGCTGTCTACCTTGATGTATGATTCAGAATTATGTTGTCTAACGAGGCGTCAACAGTGAGAGCACACACCTTTGCATGCAAACAGTTTTTGTGTTTGAAGACGTGGGCACTAAACCGCATGGTCTACGGGGACCTTGGAAGGTTTCGCCTTTGCATCAACTGCAGCACCAGTGTCATGCAGTACTTGCTGAAGCTCTGCAAAGCAGGGACCGACAGACTTCCCAAACAGAAACTATGCATGAGAAAGTGACGTCCAATGTTCATTTTGTACAGTCAAAGAAGATGGAGAGCATTTTTTGCTACTTTGTTTCACATTGCCAATAGTTGAGAATGAAATACCTTCAACCTTTTTTGGATAGGAGACTACACCGGAAACGATACTTGCTGCCGCTGAAAGGCGAAATGCTACACTGACAAGATCGGAAGTTAACTACGTTTTCTACGCTATTAAAGCGAGGGAGGGCAGGGTGTGTGAAAATGAACACTGATCCATTGTGTGGACATTTGCATGAGACAATCTCACTGTATGATGCGATGCTTTGCATGATTGTGTTTGTATGTATCTGCAATGGGCCGATGACTTTGTAATAAAGTTCAGTTCAATTCAGTTCATAACTAAGGCCGCGCACTCGGCTATTTGTTGCTATACGCGGAGCAGGTATAGATTTCGAGTTACATCCCTTTGTTTTTCCGTGTCTTCTGACGCTAGCGAGAATAGCAACGAGTAGGAGTTTGCAACTTTCGGCGGCTTGCTTTCCTCATTCTGCAAACTACATACATAATGCATACAGGAGAGGATAATTGCAACGAAGTCACTTATCTCAACGTGTGGAAAAAGGTAAGTTTCCGCAACTAGGGATGCAGACAAATCCGGGATGCACTCTATTATTATATCTATCCTGCTGTACTCATGGTACTGAACTGCGGGGACAGGGTAAGAAAAAGCTAATACCAAAGACGTTGCGCATGTTGCATTGTTTTCGTCATCATAGCTTTTCACAAATTCTGCATTTTCAACAACGATATCTTCTCCCGAGCTATTACGATGAAAGGAATCTTGTGCATCACAAATGACGGAGTTTAGTTATTTTTCTGTTCTTCTCGCGTGTATGCGCGAAAGAGACATTCAAAAATGAGTTCATTTTCAAGGAGAGAAACAAACCGAGATTTCCCTATGTCCGAGTGAAGCACACTGTTACGAAACGCATATTTCCCATTTGCTCTTGGTTGTGGTTATATCATATAGTGGGTTGGGAATTATCTGCCAAGCCATAGTGTAGTTTGATATTGCTGCCAAGCCAGTGTTGATGATGGGATTTATATGGTGAATGGAGTTTTGGAAGGGAAATCGAACAGTGAACCTTGTTTTCCTTCCAATGGAGAAACGAACTTAGTAGAACGTTTGGGAGGATATTAAATTCATCTCGGTTCACACTCTGCCATTGACCAATCTGCAGTGAACTTTTTAGGGAACGGACTAATGAGACAGCTCAGTTATTGTTCAATGGGAAGGTGGATGGCTGTGTGAACAGTTGATTGGTTGTTTGGTATGAGATCGTGAATCAAGACACCCTCCAACGCCGTGATTGGTTGAGAACAACAGGTAGACTTTTGCTGTTGTATTTAAACCCGTGTTTTGGGATCACAGGCGTGCCCGTTGCAGAATTTTCACAGAGACAGCCCACGTGTGGACGGCGCCCTGTCTTAGAAAGAGTTCACGTGTTGAACTGTCTGTGAAAGCTGATGAAGTTTCGTCCGCTGACGAATTATGCCCAGTAAGCTACTTCAATTGGCTGTGGGTAGACAGAAAGCTGAATGGAGGACTGCCCTCACTTCTGACTGCAGAGAGAGACAACGCATAAGGTATCACGAGTTCTCGTTTTTGCAACGTTTCCCTCTCCTGAGTGAACTACCTCCTGACCACCCTGTATGGAGAAATTGTCTTTAGAAATTCTCCAACTCCTGAGAAACCACCTGCGAGAAAACTCTGACCGTCTCTCGCATCGTTCCCCTCCTCGTCGCCCTCTCAAGTTGCCTTGCCTGCTGTCTGCCCGCCACGGGAAGGATTTGCCGTCTGCTTGACTGCCCCACCGGACGTCTGTCCACGGGTCCACGCCGGGACTTCTACATCTCCTGAATCAAGTACAAGTCGAGACCTCCGCCTCCACTACAAGCATCGAGAAATAACGACTGCCTCCTCTCCAATGCGAGGCAAACTCATGTTTCGTCGTATTTTGTGAAGTGCGTCCATGAGTGGACATCCCAAAATTCCCCTCTCCCTATAGTGTGTGTGGAATTTCATTCATTGGAAAGCGAGCCCACGTTGCTCGCTACGGATTGGCTGAACGCCACGACAGGTCTGAGATGTGAGTATAGTTTTCCCATCTGGCTTGGCAGCCTTTATCAGTTAATTATTATCTATTCTGGGGAAGGGTTCATTTCATTTAGCAATGCGTTTCAGTATCTCCATGACTTATTAATTATTGTGTCGAAATTATCACTCATGACCAATTTGTTTATCATTGATTAAAGCTGTATTTGAACTTTGATTTCGGTATCCCAGTCCTCATTCATGTACGCACGTCATCCTTGTGTGAATGATGGATTGGAAGGTGCCAAGTAGTAATGAAGTACCCTAGACATTCAACGAGCCAAAGAAAAGATTAATAATCTTTTAATACTACTTGTAACACACACTCTCAACGTTTTTGTTGTACACTTCTTCCATCGTCTCCACTAAGCGTGACAGATCATCACTTGGTACTGTGAGACCTTTCCTTCAGCGTGATTGAATTCTTTGAACAGAAGGAGAAGCTCGTTGTTGGTGCCCGTGGAAAATCCTGACAACAACATTTGGCATGATGCACACATACTTGGCGTGATCGTATTCGCGATGTGCCCTGACATGTACGTGAAGGCACAATTGTCTGCAATTTAATTTGCAGATACCAGGGTTGTGATGTCATTTTGATGGTCAGTGCCATCCTTGTGGTCTGTTCAAGCTGCATTGGCTCCTGAGGAATGGCTTCATTTGGAGTGACATAGTTCTCAGTCGTCATCAAAGCTTTTAGGTTCATCAAGAATTTCTCCGAGTCCTCAGCGCAGTTGCTCCCGTCACTGTGAGTGAAGATCTGATCTACCATAATCTGGCGCAAGATATTTCTCAGCTGGCCTGCACAGAGGTTGTCTAGAGGTTCTCAAGGCAGTCCTGGTTAAGTCTATCCGTCAAGAGAAACTTGAACATGGTTTTCATGAAGATCTTCCCAGAGGGAGAGCAGAGCGTGGACGGCCATCTTCCATTCGGCCAGCCAAGGCAAGGAGCGAGGTGAATTGAACTCCACCGTTTCAAGCCAGTTCAGGGTCTCGCGAAGAAAATCGTGAGGCCCTGACTAATCTGAAATGGCATGTCCCATTGGTTGCTTGGACTTGATGTTTCCGCTGTTGAAAACATTGAAGAGTTTGTCAAACTGTTCAGTGAAGTAGGCCGTTTGTCTGGCGTCGTCTGGCAGCACGTGCAGCTACACAAGCACGGACATGGCAGCTGCAGCAGAGTAGGACCGCACTTGGGCGGCGTACCTGACTCGCAAAGCCGAAAATGGAGGAAGATGTACGTCTTTTTCGGTAAATTTCGGCGCCAAACGAACACTGTTCTGCTTGTCAAAATTGAATAGGCTGTCAATGTGACTCCGTGAAATTGTGACACCATTGAGGACACATCCTTCGTTGTTGAGGTTGTTTCTGATGTTTTCAGCAGATGTGGAGGATCATAGATGACGTGCCGTTTCTTTTCCTTGTGCTGAAAGTAGGGATGATGTTCTGTCACGTTCAGAAGTTTGAAAGTTTTTCTGTTGTTGGTTCCTTGGTCTGCAATTACGACCTTCACATCAAATCCTTCTTATTCCACTTTGTCGATGCACTCCAAGAGCAGTGAGCGCAATATCTGACCCTTCATTGGACCGCTGGACAGGAAGTATCCCACTGACTGCTTCCAGTGACTCTTAAGGCCTCTCACCACGAAGACAGTGGCATGGTTGGCGACGTACTTGCTTTTCCCATGCAGGCCAAGGTCCTCTAGGCCTTCGAATTCGTCTCCTTGATAGCCATTTCATAAAAACAAATCACCGCACACACCCCAGAACCAGACTTCAGGGACTTGGTTTTGAGAGCAAAGGCATTGAAAATGTTGTTGTCGAGGACAGAGTATACTTCTATGTGGTGCACAGATCTCCTCAGGGTGGAAAGAGATGGTAGGACAAATATTATTTTCAACATTTGGTATGCCTTTTGGCTGGTATGAAACAAGGATAATGCATATGTTTGTCCTTGTTTGTCCATCTGTATCCTTTCTTCTTCTTGTCAACCATGCGCAGCTGTGAAGAAATGAATTGTACTGCTGGCTTTGGGAGGAAAATGTGCAACGCTTTTATTACAGCAGATTTTCGCTCAGAGAAGCTGAGGTTCAGACTCTTCTTTGAAGAAATTCTTTTGACTTTTTGCTTGTTGCAATACAGTTTGTTTATCACAGCTCTCAACTTCCTTTCGAAATCTTTTCCTTTCGCGATGAACTGGTGGAAGGCAAACTGCACGGAAGGACATCACAGCCGGGTAGGCTCAAATCGTCAGGATTTTCCTTGTTTTGGAGCCAGAACCAGTGTCAGGAAGGGAAGATCTTTCCCGAGGGTGTGGTCTTCTTTTTGTAACTGTATGCGGCGGGCTAGGCACATAAAAATAGTACGAATAGCATTCCAGATCAGTCTATCTTTTTCAGCTGGACGGAGGAACTAATTTGGTTCAAAGTGGTCACTGCACAGGTCAAGACCAGCAAAATACAGATGAAAAGCACTTTTCCCCGTCAAATCTTGACGCCTTCAATTTTGCACCCGTTTACTACATCTTGTCTCGTCTCGGGGGAAGGGGGAAATTTTTTTCCCCACTACAACCGTATGAATATCTAGCTTTTGAACATGTTATTGCAGCGCAGTTTTCTCCTCCGTGCCTTCGTCGCTTCATTTTCAGCTATGAGAGAATGAAAACGTCGATTCTAATTCCTGCTAGAAACACCATAGTGTTCAGAGTTATAAGAAAAAAATCATTCTAACCTATTGATGCCAGTCGCTTTCTCTAATGGGAGACCCAAGATGCCATCGCAGCCTACTGCTCGATGTCTAGCTGCTGCTCAGAGCGCTGACCACATGCGTCTGGTGTTTATTTCTTTATTTAGACCAGCTTGTTAGGAACGTACTTTCCCATGGAGAAAAATGTGTTTAGATCTTTTAGGAAAGATCTGGTTTACTGAGACCTTGACCTTTTTCCCAGTTCTTGTATGGGAATTTTCATTTTATTGTTTATTCTCGCTTCTCTTGGCAAGTACTCGGCTGATTAGTGTTAACGTTTACAAACGGCGGAACAAACGAGGTGTTACGTACATTTTTGCCTTCAAGAAATAATATAAAAACTCTTGCACGCACTTGCATTCTGCTATTCATTGACTAAACTGTATTCCTCTCGCACATGGCATAGATACAGCACTCCCTATGCATGTGTATCTCGCACATGGCATAGATACAGCACTCCCTATGCATGTGTATCTCGCACATGGCACAGATACAGCACTCACTATACATGTGTATCTCGCACATGGCATAGATACAGCACTCACTATGCATGTGTATCTCGCACATGGCATAGATACAGCACTCACTATACAGGTGTATCTCGCACATGGCATAGATACAGCACTCACTATACAGGTGTATCTCGCACATGGCATAGATACAGCACTCACTATACAGGTGTATCTCGCACATGGCATAGATACAGCACTCACTATACATGTGTATCTCACACATGGCATAGATACAGCACTCACTATACAGGTGTATCTCGCACATGGCATAGATACAGCACTCACTATACAGGTGTATCTCGCTCATGGCATAGATACAGCACTCACTATACAGGTGTATCTCGCTCATGGCACAGATACAGCACTCACTATACAGGTGTATCTCGCTCATGGCATAGATACAGCACTCACTATACAGGTGTATCTCGCTCATGGCATAGATACAGCACTCACTATACAGGTGTATCTCGCTCATGGCATAGATACAGCACTCACTATACAGGTGTATCTCGCTCATGGCATAGATACAGCACTCACTATACAGGTGTATCTCGCTCATGGCATAGATACAGCACTCACTATACAGGTGTATCTCGCTCATGGCATAGATACAGCACTCACTATACAGGTGTATCTCGCTCATGGCATAGATACAGCACTCACTATACAGGTGTATCTCGCTCATGGCATAGATACAGCACTCACTATACAGGTGTATCTCGCTCATGGCATAGATACAGCACTCACTATACAGGTGTATCTCGCTCATGGCATAGATACAGCACTCACTATACAGGTGTATCTCGCACATGGCATAGATACAGCACTCACTATACAGGTGTATCTCGCACATGGCATAGATACAGCACTCACTATACAGGTGTATCTCGCACATGGCACATATACAGCACTTACTATACAGGTGTATCTCGCACATGCAGCACTCACAATACAGGTGTATCTCGCACATGGCTGAAATACAACACTCACTGTACATGTGTATCTCACACATGGCATAGATGCAGCACTCACTATACAGGTGTATCTCGCACATGGCACAAATACAACACTCACTGTACATGTGTATCTCACACATGGCATAGATACAACACTCACAATACAGATGTATCTCGCAAATGGCACAAATACAACACTCACTGTACATGTGTATCTCGCACATGGCATAGATACAACACTCACTGTACATGTGTATCTCGCACATGGCACAGATACAGCACTCACTATACAGGTGTATCTCGCCCATGGCACAAATACAACACTCACTGTACATGTGTATCTCGCACATGGCACAAATACAACACTCACAATACAGGTGTATCTCGCACATGGCACAAATACAACACTCACTGTACATGTGTATCTCACACATGGCATAGATACAGCACTCACTATACAGGTGTATCTCGCACATGGCACAGATACAACACTCACTGTACATGTGTGTCTCGCACATGGCGTAGATACAGCACTCACTATACAGGTGTATCTCACACATGGCATAGATACAACACTCACTATACAGATGTATCTCGCACATGGCACAAATACAACACTCACTGTACATGTGTATCTCACACATGGCATAGATACAACACTCACAATACAGGTGTATCTCGCACATGCCACAGATACAGCACTCACTGTACATGTGTATCTCACACATGGCATAGATACAGCACTCACTATACAGGTGTATCTCGCACATGGCACAGATACAACACTCACTGTACATGTGTGTCTCACACATGGCGTAGATACAGCACTCACTATACAGGTGTATCTCACACATGGCATAGATACAACACTCACTATACAGGTGTATCTCGCACATGGCACAGATACAGCACTCACTATACAGGTGTATCTCGCACATAGCATAGATACAGTACTCACTATACATGTGTATCTCGCACATGGCATAGATACAGTACTCACTATACATGTGTATCTCGCATATGGCATAGATACAACACTCACTATACAGGTGTATCTCGCACATGGCATAGATACAGCACTCACTATACAGGTGTATCTCGCACATGGCACAGATACAGTACTCACTGTACAGGTGTATCTCGCACATGGCATAGATACAGCACTCACTATACAGGTATATCTCGCACATGGCACAGATACAACACTCACTGTACATGTGTGTCTCACACATGGCGTAGATACATCACTCACTATACAGGTGTATCTCACACATGGCATAGATACAACACTCACTATACAGGTGTATCTCGCACATGGCACAGATACAGCACTCACTATACAGGTGTATCTCGCACATGGCATAGATACAGTACTCACTATACATGTGTATCTCGCACATGGCATAGATACAGCACTCACTATACATGGGTATCTCGCACATGGCATAGATACAGCACTCACTATACATGTGTATCTCGCACATGGCACAGATACAGCACTCACTATACATGTGTATCTCGCACATGGCATAGATACAGCACTCACTATACAGGTGTATCTCGCACATGGCATAGATACAGCACTCACTATACAGGTGTATCTCGCACATGGCATAGATACAGCACTCACTATACAGGTGTATCTCGCACATGGCACAGATACAGCACTCACTATACAGGTGTATCTCGCACATGGCATAGATACAGCACTCACTATACAGGTGTATCTCGCTCATGGCATAGATACAGCACTCACTATACAGGTGTATCTCGCTCATGGCATAGATACAGCACTCACTATACAGGTGTATCTCGCTCATGGCATAGATACAGCACTCACTATGCATGTGTATCTCGCACCTGGCATAGATACAGCACTCACTACACAGGTGTATCTCGCTCATGGCATAGATACAGCACTCACTATACAGGTGTATCTCGCTCATGGCACAGATACAGCACTCACTATCGCACACAAAAGCACCGGGGGAGACACACGAAAAGGGTGAGATCACTCTGCCGGTAATCTCGCAATAATTAGCCGAGTGCGCGATCTATGTCATGTATGGTCTTTGTTCTGTTCAGTTCAGTTCAGTTCAGTTCAGTTCAGTTCAGTTTAGTTCGATTCAGTTCACTCGCTCACTCGCTCGTTCGTGCTTGTGCATGCGCCAAGCATATTATTGCACGTATTAAGTGCTGGTAGGCATAGGGTCAACTGTGGTGTAGAAATGTAAGGGAGGCAACCATGTAATTGTTTCTCACTCTAGCCTAGAAGAGTTGCTTCCCCTGACCTGAAAATTTCAAGTGATTTCTACGTGTATTGCACACCTGCACAGATTCCTCGGGGTGGAGGCTGTGGAGAAAGGCAGTGACGTCAGCTGCGTTTTCGTGGCGTCATTACATCGTCTGTTTGCCTCAGACCCGAAAGTCAAATACTGCGCAGCAAAACTTGACAGAGCCCGGCGCAGTCTCCGAGTTTGTGACCAGTGTCAGTGACAACTTGTGGAGAGTCAATCCCGAGTAGTCAGGGACAGGGGGCTGCAAAAACTCTGTGTGTGAGTGTGTGTGTGCGTGTGCGTGCGTGCGTGCGTGTGCGTGCGTGCGTGTGCGTGCGTGCATGCGTGTGCGTGCGTGCGTGTGCGTGCGTGCGTGCTTGCGTGTGCGTGTGCGTGTGTGCGTACGTGCGTGTGTGTGTGTGTGTGTGCAGATGGACGGTGGAAACAGCTGGGATGGAACACACAATTTCTAATGCAGGTGCAATGACTGAAACAAACGTTCCCAGACTGCCATGCGCAGACAAAGCTCGAATTGTAGTGCCATGTCCTTGAAGTAAACCCATTGTCTGGCGTGGCTGTGGCAAGGCTGGGGCCGTGTGCACCGAGAGACTTAATCTAAGTCGTGCTTAACTCCTAAGTAGACACAGCTAAGTGCCTCCTCAACGCTCAGCTCAAATTGTGTGCATGAAATGGAATAACCGCTGTCTTAGTTGAGGCAGACGCTGCAGGGCAAACCCCGTTTGATTTGCATAATAACTTTACGTTACGGTTTGTCTAAAACGAGGCGGCCAATGAAAAGTAAAGGACTCCCACGACAATATGAAAAAAATGTCGTTTGTTTTGCAAGAGATTGACATAAAGAGAGAGCGACAACCTAACTGAAGCGAATGGGGAGGAGTTGATATTGGTTGAGATGGCGCTGTAACATAAACAAATTTTGTTTGCACCATTGTCCGCCAAGGTGACAACTCGAAAAAGACCGACGTCTGGTAGACAATTTGCGAGGCTGTGTAGCGGCCAAAATAATTTCCCAGCCAAAATAATTTCCGGAAGTCATCGTAGAGTTATCTGCTCTGGACGTGCTGAGAATTCAACTCTAAAAAGAGACGGCACCCGCCACTCCGCCTGACTGACTTCGCACGCCCGAGGAGTTATGCTAAGATCCGGCCGCGTTAATATATCTGCGTTTTGTGACAAACGTCTTGCTCGGCGGTACTGTACGCCATGCACCTTAACGGTCCGCGTGATTCGGGTGTAATCTTAAGCTAAACGACGTTTATTGGCGCTGATGAAATGGTCGAAGTCGGAAACATTCGGAACGTCGTTTAGCTTAAGATAACACCCGAATCACGCGGACCGTTAAGGTGCATGGCATACAGTACCGCCGAGCAAGACGTTTGTCACAAAACGCAGATATATTAACGCGGCCGGATCTTAGCATAACTCCCCGGGCGTGCGAAGTCAGTCAACGGTCGCGTTTTATAAAAACAGACCAAAAATAGACTACAGGAAGGTGACTCCCATTTTATTTCCAGCAGGGGAGACGGCTCTGCACAGGTAAAAACTTTTTTGAAAGCTACACTATGTGTTAAACGACACAAATGCACCAAAAACACAAAAACTCGTACAGCAACTAATACGTCGTTTGTCGGGATATATTCCATGCGAAGAACAGGTGCAGGAGCGGTAAATCGCATAAAAAGAGAGCCGAGCAGATAACTCTGCGATGACTTCCGGAAATTATTTTGGCCGGGAAATTATTTTGGCCGCTACAGGCTGTGAAATCACGCCGATGACTTTACAAGGGAAACCTCAAGCGAACGTACAACACATCGTAATCGTGCACTTCAAAAGGGTGCCAATGGTCGCGAAACACTGCCTTCTTATACTTCCACGCAACACCAGCTTGTGCACGAGCCTTTCTTTCTAGGTTCATTTGCGTCCGACCCCAGCACTTCTGTCTGACTACGAGCCTGCTGGCCATTGAATGTTACGCTTGACTACTGGGGGTTCGATTGGTAGGAAACGGCGCATGCGCACTGTCTAGCACAATGTAAACAACAAGTGAATGACCAATATAGATTTCAAGTAATGAAACCATCAATTGAAAATGTATTGACGATTTAAAACGTTCATCGATTCACAAGCATAAATTTCTGTACACTTGTCAGTCAATTTAAACTAGTTATCTGTCCTAGAAATTATACAATTCCATGTCAAACTTTCGAGTCGACAGCCGCTTCGTCGCCACTAAAGATCTCGGAGAGCACTCAGTCAAAATCATTGAGAGATTGGCTAAAGTTAGATAAAAATCCATCATTAAGTTCTTTTAATAAACCCAGATTTTTCCCGTTCGAGGGATAGAACCACGGCACTGCACCTCGCACATTGTCCAACCCCAAAGCATGCTCGCCCATCTCCGCCTGTCTAAAGACATGGTTTCTTTCAACAAGCGAGCAGAAGCTGAGGGGCTGAACGTGTACTCTTGCAAGAGGGGAGAGCACTGGGGGGTTGGCTGCCAGGAACTGGTATACATTGTAGATAAGTTCATTTGTCTGAAAAAGTTAGTTCCAATTTATATTTAATTAATTGTTGAAAACCTCACCTGGAAAAATCGAAAAACAGGAAGTGACGTCACGCCGACTAGTCGTTCAATGCACGGCGTATGTCAATTCAGTTTCCACGAGCGGTGAGTCTACACCGGCCGTTTCACTGAAGAGGAAATGCAATGGCGCTGAACGCGCAGTTGCTGAATGTTACTTGAGAAACTCAAATGGAGTTGGGGTGCATAGATTTCCGCGGGACCCATCATTAAACCACCATTGGGTGCGCTTTGTGCGAACATGCCGTGCAAATTTTGTGCAAACATCTCTGTCGTCTGCAGCAAGCACTTCGCTCCCGATTGCTACTCATACTCATACCGGCTGCAGGAGGAGATGGGATATCCGGTGAAAAAAAGAAGCTACTACCGACGGCAGTTCCATCCATACATAAGCATGACCGATCGCGATCGACGACTCATGCCGGCCGAAAGCTCAAAAAGCGACGAATGTCGATACTTTGGCAACTTCTAGGAGTACAAGTATTTCGACGTGTCAGACAGCCACAACCCCAGTGACAACGGTCACTTGCACTCTTACATCAAGTGTTGTCTCTGCCAGTGTCTCTCCTACACTTGGTGTAACACGTGCTGGTGGAGCATCTTACACATATGCGTTTTTGAGCTAGTGTTGCAGCCTGTGTGAGGCAAACTAGGAGAGAAAAAATTTGCATGGCATTCGCTCTTAGCTGCATTTTCTCTCTCTCTCTCTCTCTCTCTCTCTCTCTCTCTCTCTCTCTCTCTCTCTCTCTCTCCAGTAGCAGTGTGGTGGGTGTGACAACAGTGCAACACTCATCTGCTGGTGAATTTTTCTCTTCACGCGGTGAGTGCCTGAGTTGTATTTGAGAAGTGACTGGTTGATGGAAATTAAGTCAATGTAACGGATGCACCAGTGATGATCAGTCCTACTGAATCAGCCTATCCGTGTTATGACCGAACATCACGAGTGCAGCCTTTATGCTATTTTCATGAACGAGTCACTTCTCAAATATCCCTACAACTCGGGCACTCACCACACGGTGGGAATAATTCACCTGCAGGTGAGTGGTGAACTGTTGTCACACTGTGCTCTCCCCCCCCCCCCCCACTCTCTCTCTCTCTCTCTCTCTCTCTCTCTCTCTCTCTCTCTCTCTCTCTCTCTCTCTCTCTCTCTCTCCTCTCTCTCTCTCTCTCTCTCTCTCTCTCTCTCTCTCTCTCTCTCTCTCTCTCTCTCTCTCTCTCTCTCTCTCTCTCTCTCTCCTCTCTCTCTCTCTCCCTCCCTCCCTCGCTCGCTAGCTCGCTAAATGACAACAGGGGCTCTGTGGCCGAGTGGTTAGCGCGCTGGACCTACAGTCGCTTGCGGTCAGTGGGTACGGCGTTCGAAGCTGCGCGGTTCCCGAGTTGCATCCTTGAGCAAGATGCTTAACTCGCATTGCTTCTCCCCACCCAGGAGTAAAACCGGGTACCTGTGAGGGCAATGTTGGCAAAATGTAGTGTGATTAACCCTTGTATGCTGCCAAGCGCCAGCATCGGGTTGGAATACTCCCCAGGGAGCGGAGTTGGTGCTGGTACCTGACTGTGTGCGTCTTAAATGTCTGTCACTATGTTTGTTGTGAGGGACCAGTGAGGATTGATCAAGATGCCCAGTGATCAGGAGGTAAAAAGTGTAAAGCGGTTTGAGACCCAGACAAAGGGTGTAAGTTGCTATAAAAACCACACCTTTACCTTTTTTTTACAATCAATTGTGCAATAGCACAAAACTGATGTACGCATACTTAAAGTGCAATCTCCCTTACTATGATGTACTGTGAAGGCGATCACACAGGCTCGAATAACTTGAAGGCTCCTCGATGTTTTGAAACTTTTGTTCGTCGGGTTTGTCATCTGCATCGCTGCAGTAAGGCTCATACACGTATGGTTTGGGTATTGGAGGACATCCTTCATCGAATTGTTCGCTTGAAATGCAGTCAGGGTCACAATCGCTTGGCTCAGCCATGTTTCGGCTTATGGGCATTAGTAGATGTAAAGGTAAAAAGGTGTGGTTTTTTAATAGCGACTTACACCCTTTGTCTGGGTCTCAAACCGCTTTACACTTTTTACCCCCTCATCACTGGGCATCTTGATCAATCCTCACTGGTCCCTCACAACAAACATAGTGACAGACATTTAAGACGCACACAGTCAGGTACCAGCACCAACTCCGCTCCCTGGGGAGTATTCCAACCCGATGCTGGGGCTTGGCAGCATACAAGGGTTAATCGCACCACATTTTGTCAATATTGCCCTCACAGGTACCGGTTTTACTCCTGGGTGGGGAGAAGCAATGCGAGTTAAGCATCTTGCTCAAGGATGCTACTCTGGGAACCGCGCAGCTTCGAACGCCGTACCCACTGACGGCAAGCGACTGTAGGTCCAGCGCGCTAACCACTCGGCCATAGAGTGACGTCATAAAACTTGCGCATGCGCACTGAATTGCTTAATGAGTTTTTTTTCGGCCAGGTGAGAATGGGCTGTTTTACAACGCAATACCACGAAAACAAAATGTGCTATAACTTTAACAAGTTCACCAATAGATTAAGTTATTCAATATCATTGTGTAAACAAGAAAACTTCAACAGCTCTCCTAGATCTTTAAAAAGCCTACAAAGGACGATAAGCCGTAACTTTATATGAATGAATGAATGAATAAATGAATGAATGAATTAATGAATTAATGAATTAATGAATTAATGAATTAATGAATTAATGAATTAATGAATTAATGAATTAATGAATGAATGTATGAATTAATTAATTAATTAATTCGTCATTGTAATAATTGTGTGCACAGCTGTCATGGTATATCTTCTAGTCTGCACCTAGGCCTCTTCGCTTCCGGTCTGGACTGCAGTCACTTGCGTTGCGCCCATCCGTGCATTTGTGTTCCAGTTTGAAACGGGACCTGTTTTTTCCTGCTCCACCTGCATTTACACCTATCTGCAGGGACACTGCAATTTCATTTCGTGATTCATTTGCTCCTGTTATTAATAAAGCAGGTGTATTTGGTTCAGATTATAAGAGCAGCCGTGTCTAATTTTCGTTTTGCACTATTCTGTTTCCTTCGATGTCTGGCCACCTGTGTCAGTCTCAGATAGGGAACCACAACGGCGCTGACAGGACGGTCAGCTGTCCACAACAGGACATAGCACGCTTGTCACGTTTTTCTCCGTTCAGTTTGCTGCACGACGGACTTCACCTGACATTTTTTATGTGAAACTCAAATCCCTTGGGTAACGTCTTTCGTAAGTGCGTGGCAGTCGTCTTCTAATTACAAGTAATCAACATCCGTCATTTGTTTCTAATCTCTTTACAGTCGGTGAACTTTGTTACATCGAATTGTTCCCTGCTGCCTGCAAGCCTTCCCTCACGGAAAGGTCGAGTGGAGAGGTCAAGTGAAAAGGTCAATTGATGGGTCGAGTAGAGAGACAGACTAGAGAGGTTGACTTGAGAGGTCGACTAGAAATGTAGCCTAGACAGGTTGACTAGAGAGGTCAACTAGAGATGTAGACTAGATAGGTTGACTAGAGAGGTCAACTAGAGATGTAGACTAGATAGGTTGAATAGAGAGGTCAACTAGAGATGTAGACTAGATAGGTTGAATAGAGAGGTCAACTAGAGATGTAGACTAGATAGGTTGAATAGAGAGGTCGACTAGAGATGTAGACTAGAGAGGTTGAATAGAGAGGTCGACTAGAGAAATGGGGCAACCCCTGGGCAAGCAGCCAGGCTGAGAGTTGAGCTGACGTGGCAATGGCCGCCAGTCGGCGCGCCATCCCTGCAGAGTATTCATTGGCGCGTCTGAATGCAAACGAATATTAGTGACGGCTTTCTTCGTTCCGACTCGCTTGCTCCATTCAGGGCCAACTTGGGCCTTGGTCTCCATGCAGATGCGCTAATCAGGAACGGCGGTGCCAGCGCACCACGGACTGCTGGGATGGGCGATCGATGCAGCCACCACTTCATCAACGATGGAATCGGGTTGTCACCGGCGTTACTGAGGCGAAACGTAAGCTGCTTGGGGCCAATGGGGCGTCTCCAGGGGAAGATGCTCTCTGGTGCCTCAGTCAGCCCGCCTGTTCTCCATTCCTGTCCGCCCGGCAGGCTGGGGGCGCACAAAGGCAGACATGTTTATGTAATGAGCACCTGATGAAGGTCTAATGAGTTGTGAGCGCTCGTGAAAGGAAGTTGATGTAATCCGAGCTTAGTGAAAGTCGTCAGCCGCACGCATGGTTTTATCGGCGGTCAGTGTAGCGAGACGCCACTGGGTTTGTCACTTGGGAAAGAAAATCATGCTTGGATGCTCAGTGACCAGTGGCACTCAGCTGAGCGCAATGTGCAGACGTTCTGCCGGAACGTTCTCGCCAGAGCGTGAAAAAGCCATGTTAATGACCGGCAGTTCTCTAGAGTGTTCGTCCTGGCAAAAATCTTAACAGCAAAACCAGTCGGTTTCTCGGTGTCTTGTCTGGTGCGTGCTCCGTTGCAGCCACAAGGCACCATTTTCTGTGACACAGTTCTGTAGGTGGAAGGACGGAAGAGAGAAAGAAGGACAGATTGACATAAGAAAAAAAAAACCGCGAGGAAAGTATCCAAAATTACGCCTCGACCTCTTTGAGAACGAGCGTAAACTGTTAATAGACAGTGGAGTTTCTAAATTCACTTTGCTGGGTCCTCTTTTGATATGTTCCATGTGGACTGCAAGTTCGCAAACCCAGACGACCTAATACTGGGCTCCCTTTAAAAAGGCTTGCCAAACAAAGTCGAACTGTGTTGAATTAAAAAAATACAAGACCTTGTTGAAGATGCGATCGCAATGTAGTATGGTGTATTTTAACAGTGTCCATGTGTTGTTGTCTTTTTAATTGCAGTGAAATGAGATTTATTTTATCAGTGGTTTTTTTTAAAATCTTGTTATCAGCAGTGAAATGTACTTTATTTCTTCTGTATCGATGTGTTGTTGTCTTGTTATCTGCAGTGAAATGTACTTTATTTCTTTTTTATCGATGTGTTCTTGTCTTGTGATCTGCAATGAACTGTGTATTTTTTCTTCTGTATCGACGTGTTGTTGTCTTGTTACCTGCAGTGAGCTGTGCTTTATTTCTTTGGTATCGCCGTGTTGTCTTGTTATCTGCAGTGAATTGTGCCTTATTTCGTTGGTATCGCCGTGTTGTTTTGTTATCTGCGGTGAACTGTGCTTTATTTCTATTGTATCTATGTGCCTTGTTATCTGTGGTAAACTGTGCTTTGTTTCTTTGGTATCGCCGTGTTGTCTTGTTATCTGTGGTAAACTGTGCTTTATTTGTGTGGTATCGCCGTGTAGCCTTGTTATCTGCAGTGAACTGTGCTTTATTTCTTGTGTGTCGATGTGTTGTTGTCTTGTTATCTGCAGTGAACTGTGCTTTATATCTTTGGTATCGCCGTGTTGTCTTGTTATCAGCAGTGAAATGTGCTTTATTTATTCTGTATCGATGTTTTGTTGTCTTGTTATCTGCAGTGAACTGTGCTTTATTTCTTTGTGTCGATGTGTTGTTGTCTTGTTATCTGCAGTGAACTGTGCTTTATATCTTTGGTATCGCCGTGTTGTCTTGTTATCAGCAGTGAAATGTGCTTTATTTATTCTGTATCGATGTTTTGTTGTCTTGTTATCAGCAGTGAAATGTGCTTTATTTATTCTGTATCGATGTTTTGTTGTCTTGTTATCTGCAGTGAACTGTGCTTTATATCTTTGGTATCGCCGTGTTGTCTTGTTATCAGCAGTGAAATGTGCTTTATTTATTCTGTATCGATGTTTTGTTGTCTTGTTATCTGCAGTGAACTGTGCTTTATATCTTTTGTGTCGATGTGTTGTTGTCTTGTTATCTGCAGTGAACTGTGCTTTATATCTTTGGTATCGCCGTGTTGTCTTGTTATCAGCAGTGAAATGTGCTTTATTTATTCTGTATCGATGTTTTGTTGTCTTGTTATCTGTTGTGAAATGTGCTTTATTTATTCTGTGTCGATGTTTTGTTGTCTTGTTATCTGCAGTGAAATGTACTTTATTTCTTTTGTGTCGATGTGTTGTTGTCTTGTTATCTGCAGTGAACTGTGCCACACAAAGCCACACAAAATTTAGTCTCAGACAGAAAGGGACTGCCTAGATAGTTGTGTAGGCAAGGTCACACAACTGAAAGAGAGAGTAGGGTCAATAAATAAAGTACGGATGCAGTCATTGTGTGGGGGCGGTATGAATGAGAGAGGATTCGGACGTGGTAATATGAGGAGAGGGCCCCGCGAAGACTGGTCCTGGACAGAAAAGCGCCAGCAGGGTCGTTGTGTATGCAAGGGCAACACATAGAGGAGAGACACGGTCAGGGCGTAAGCACGTGAGCGCCAAAATGAAGCAATGCTGTAAAGAGCAGATGACATGCATAAGAGAAGGAAGTATTCCCCTTAAGATGAACAGAAGGCAATACCAGACCAGCTGGCATGTCTTGGAGGGAGAAAGACCTATACGACAGCGGCGTAAGTAAAGCCAGGGAAAGATGTGGAATAAGTGGAAAAGGACCGCCCAGAGGCCGGACTGACTGTTGCAGGCAAAAAGTGGAACTAGGACCAAGCCGTACGCGCAGGCCGACCGCGGACTGAATTATGCAAATCTGCTCTACTAACCGATCTCTGCACGCAATGGTGACGTCGCATCCATAGCGCTCTTGGTCACGTGACTCGAGAGACACCCCCCCCCCCCCCCCCCTCAGAGCATGACGTAAGTGCTATGGCCAGCAGCCACTGTGATATGAGCAGTCAGTCACACTGCTTCGCGCAAGATCTGTTCTTGGCAGTGCCGACACATGAGCGCGCTCGCGTGGAAGGGAGTGTGTGTTAAGAAAGATGGAGAGACAGAGACAGCTGGGAAATAACAGAGTGCAGAAAAACAGGTGAACATAAAGACGAGTAGATGGACACAAAGAGAGACAGAGAATTACGGAGGGAAGAAGAGGGCAGGCATAAGGGATGCATCGAATCCCCATCTGTCAGCCTCTTTCACAAGAACACTCACGCAGTCTGGCATGGCATAGGCCAAACAAAGACGATAAATCATTCATGTCGTCTGAGTCATTCATGTCATCTGAGTCATTCATGTCATCTGAGTCATTCATGTCATCTCAAACATTCATGTCATCTCATTATTCACGTCATCTCATCACTATGTCATCTCAATATTCATGTTATCTCAAACATTCGTGTCATCTCAATCATTCATGTCATCTCAGTCATTCATGTCATCTCAAACATTCATGTCATCTCAATCATTCATGTCATCTCAATCATTCATGTCATCTCAGTCATTCATGTCATCTCAGTCATTCATGTCATCTCAGTCATTTATGTCATCTCAGTCATTCATGTCATCTCAAACATTCATGTCATCTCAAACATTCATGTCATCTCAGTCATTCATGTCATCTCAAATATTCATGTCATCTCAGTCATTCATGTCATCTCAATCATGTATGTCATCTCAATCATTCATGTCATCTCAGTCATTCATGTCATCTCAGTCATTCATGTCATCTCAGTCATTCATGTCATCTCAGTCATTCATGTCATCTCAGTCATTCATGTCATCTCAGTCATTCATGTCATCTCAGTCATTCATGTCATCTCAGTCATTCATGTCATCTCAGTCATTCATGTCATCTCAGTCATTCATGTCATCTCAAACATTCATGTCATCTCAGTCATTCATGTCATCTCAGTCATTCATGTCATCTCAGTCATTCATGTCATCTCAAACATTCATGTCATCTCAAACATTCATGTCATCTCAATCATTCATGTCATCTCAGTCATTCATGTCATCTCAAACATTCATGTCATCTCAGTCATTCATGTCATCTCAAACATTCATGTCATCTCAAACATTCATGTCATCTCATCATTCATGTCATCTCAACATTCATGTCATCTCAAACATTCATGTCATCTCAATCATTCATGTCATCTCAGTCATTCATGTCATCTCAAACATTCATGTCATCTCAAACATTCATGTCATCTCAATCATTCATGTCATCTCAGTCATTCATGTCATCTCAGTCATTCATGTCATCTCAAACATTCATGTCATCTCAATCATTCATGTCATCTCAGTCATTCATGTCATCTCAAACATTCATGTCATCTCAGTCATTCATGTCATCTCAAACAGTCATGTCATCTCAAACATTCATGTCATCTCAAGCATTCATGTCATCTCAGTCATTCATGTCATCTCAAACATTCATGTCATCTCAAACATTCAAGTCATCTCAATCATTCATGTCATCTCAGTCATTCATGTCATCTCAAGCATTCATGTCATCTGAGTCATTCATGTCATCTCAGTCATTCATGTCATCTCAGTCATTCACGTCAT
>JAWQFJ010005106.1:0-12500 GCA_034096865.1 Theodoxus fluviatilis
GGGGGGCGGGGGGGGGGGGTATCATTTTTTTTTTTTTTTCTTTTGTTTTTTTTTTTTTTTTTTTTTTTTTTTTTTTTTTTTTGTTTTTTTTTTTTTTTTTGTTTTTTTTTTTTTTTTGGTTTTTTTTTTTTTTTATTTTTTTTTGTTTTTTTTCTTGTTGTTTTTTTTTTTTTTTTTTTTTTTTTTTCTCAGGAGAAACCACGTGGTTTACTGAAACAAGCTGATTTTCGCGAGCTTTCTCGCTCATTCAAACACTAGAGGTGCGACTAAAGCGTTTTGATGATTTTCTAGGCCAAAATTTATCAAAGGTCTTGATGGCTTATTTTACGTACATAACATAACAAAACAAAACCGGTTTTAGCGAGTTGCACACTTTAACAAACGTTGTACCCAAAACAACCAACGTTCTACAAGTGAAGGTACTCCAGGTCACCTACTAACATCTTTCGTGTGTAGCGGGCTGTTCATGTCGGCAACTACATGCAGTAAAATGTGAACGCTTTGTTTTCTGTTAATACAATAGAGGCAGTTTATTCGGCTCTGCATTATGAACAAATGTTGAAGCAGGTTTATTTAAATGCATGGATTGTGTCTGTCTGTCTGTCTGCGTGTCTGTCTGTCTGTCTGCGTGTCTGTCTGTCTGTCTGTCTGTCTGCGTGTCTGTCTGTCTGTCTGCGTGTCTGTCTGTCTGCCTGCGTGTCTGTCTGTCTGCGTGTACGTGTCTGTCTGTCTGTCTGCGTGTCTGTCTGTCTGCCTGCGTGTTTCTGTCTGCGTGTCTGTCTGTCTGCGTATTTGTCTGCGTGTCTGTCTGTCTGAGTGTCTGTCTGTCTGAGTGTCTGTCTGTCTGCGTGTCTGTCTGTCTGCGTGTCTGTCTGTCTGCGTGTCTCTCTGTCTGCGTGTCTCTCTGTCTCTGTCTCTCTCTCTCTCTCTCTCTCTCTCTCTCTCTCTATTTCTCTCTCCCTCTCTCTCCACGACCACCCACCCTCACCGCACACAAACTGCCCTTCTATCTTGCCTCTTTGCCTATCAACATTTTAGATCACGCAATACTCTGTCACTGGATTTTCAAACAGAGGCGCTATGTCCTTTTAGCATAGTCATAAGAAACATATTTGCTTTTCACAGTTTCACCTGCAATCTTCTGTTAGGCGTCTATTTCAATCATTGAACAAAGTGTTCAAACATTTGGCTCTGGTGACCTGATACCAAATGAACGTTGTGCCCAGCAGGCAGGATAAGCACCCAGGCGGAATATTCGGTTTTCATCTTCATTCATCCGCTACAGAGGTCTCTGGCTTACGCGGCTGGTGGGGGTTGAACGATCGCAGTAAAATCATCACTTCGCACATCAAACTTCTCCTCCCTTCCCCTCTCCTCCCAGCCAGATGGGGCGGGGAGGGAAAACAGCAGGGGAGAAGGATATGGTTTAAGGTGGGATGTGGGGTGGTGGTCAGAGGCACGAGCTAAGGGAAAAGGAGTGATAGATTTAAGGGGGTGGGGGAAAGAAGGTATGTGAGACTGACAGGGTATCCGAGCGAAACCACTTCTCTTTCTGGATCGAATCGCGTTTGATCAGCAGAGGAAACGGAGTCAGACTGGCGACAGATCCCCAGTTCAGCCCATTGCCCCGTCTCAGTCTTTTGTCGCTCTCTCTTCTCCGCCTCCACAGCCCAGATGAGCTGGCACCTGAGGTGTCCGCAAAAATTGCCCCAATGTGTCTCGCGTTCCCGCCTGAGGAATCAAGCGTAGAAACTGGCGCATTGTCGACCGCCCACGGAAAGAAATCCTCATAAATCGGCACTTAAGATCCAGGACTATTTGTTTGCCACTGCATTAAAGAGAAGAACTTCACACACCTCTACCCCACCCCCCACCCCCACCCCCAGTTCATGGTGTTTGGGCCGAATGCTCGCCAGTTTTTTTTAGGGGTGAATTCCTTAGAGGATGTGCGAATAGAAAGGTGAGGAAATAATCCGCTGGACTGAGTGTTGAGTGATCATTCGACCTCCTTTCGACAGGGTCTGTGCTAGCGCTTGGAAAAATATTAGGGGAAATGGATGTGTACGTGCAATTGCGCGCGCGCGCGCGCGTGTGTGTATGTGTGTGTGTATGTGTGTGTGCGCGCTCGCGTGTGCATGTATGTGAAGTGTGTGCATATATGTATGTATGTGCGGGTGTGTATGCGTGTATTTCAGCGTGCGAGCGTGTGTGTGCGTGCGTTTGTGGGCGTGAGTGTATGTGAGCGCTCGTGTGTGAAAGTAGTGTGTGCTCATGTGTGTGTGCTCATGTGTGTGTGCTCATGTGTGTGTGCTCATGTGTGTTGTGTGTGTGAGTGTGTGTATGGGTGGGCGTGCGGGTGTGTCTTTTCGTACGTGCGCACATGCGTGTAATTGCGTGTGCGTGTGTTTGCATACTTTAATGAGCACGTGCGAACGGGTATGTGTGCGAGCGTGCATTATGTGTTGCTGAGTGTATTAACATGTGTAGATGCGAGATTACATGAGTGCGTATGTTCGTGGGCATGTGCACGCACGCACTCGAGTATGTCTTTCTGTGAAGGATGCGGATCAGGTTCAGTGCAGTCTACACAATGGTAGGCAGTGCTCGGGAGTTTTCGAATAGCAGCGCAATGACTGGCTGAACATTTCTTCTCCTGTCCTGACTTCTGCATTCTCGCGAAGTGAGTTCACCCGAATGGCGCAATACTTTACTCACACGTGCAGCGCTACCGTATATGTATTATTGTCGTCATGACAAATATTTCAATGCTTGACATATCCACGATCTCAGCTGAAGATTTTCCTCTAATCTGCGGTTTCTCAATTGCGTGGAATCATAAATATTTCTCGGAGTCCTGTGAAGAATGGGCAATATGATTCGGGAAATGCAAATACGTGAAGTCGTGCTCGAACCCACTGTGTTTCAAAACAGCTTTCTAAAAATAGGCAAAATAATCACCATGTAAAGGTTTGGTTTCAGATAACGACTTATCATCCATATCTAGATCGCAAACGGCTTTACACTTTACCCTCTGATCACTGGGCCGCATGATCAATTTTAACCGGCGCCTGACGACAAATATTGAGACAGAAAGATAAGGCAAACATGGTCAGGTACAGCACCAACTCCACTCCCTGGGAAGTACTGCAACACGACAAACATGGTCAGGTACAACACCAACTCCACTCCCTGGGGAGTACTGCAACAAGACAAACATGGTCAGGTACAACACCAACTCCACTCCCTGGGGAGTACTGCAACACGACAAACATGGTCAGGTACAACACCAACTCCACTCCCTGGGGAGTATTGCAACAAGACAAACATGGTCAGGTACAACACCAACTCCACTCCCTGGGGAGTATTGCAACAAGACAAACATGGTCAGGTACAACACCAACTCCACTCCCTGGGGAGTATTGCAAATAAGACAAACATGGTCAGGTACAACACCAACTCCACTCCCTGGGAAGTACTGCAACACGACAAACATGGTCAGGTACAACACCAACTCCACTCCCTGGGGAGTACTGCAACAAGACAAACATGGTCAGGTACAACTCCAACTCCACTCCCTGGGGAGTACTGCAACAAGACAAACATGGTCAGGTACAGCACCAACTCCACTCCCTGGGGAGTATTGCAACAAGACAAACATGGTCAGGTACAGCACCAACTCCACTCCCTGGGGAGTATTGCAACACGAGGCCGGCTCCGGACTGTACACAGAGGTTCATCGCAATACTGTTACAGCGCTGCCCTCACATGGAACTAGTTGTGTTCCTGGGTGAGAAGGATCGATGCGTGTTGAGTACTTTGCCCAAGGAAGCGACTCTAGGATCCACAGTCACAACTTCATCTTTGTTTGAATCCCCATTTTGTCGTTAGTTATTAAAAACAAAACAAATTGCAGACACATAGAAATCTTGCAGATAATACGAAGTGCCCTTTTGAATGAAATATCATGTCCATAGCTCGATATCATTAAAAAAACACAGTAATATTCAATCAATATTATACAAAACATAATTTTTTTGACAGTTAATAAACTGAGTTTTAAAGTTGCATCCTCTGTTGTGTAACTGTCACTGTAACTATTTAAAACACGTTTTCCTCCGTCTCGCTGTCAGGAAAGATTCGAGTGGGGTATGTCTATGAACAGTGTCATTTTATCCAAGCCTTGCATGATACTTTGGGTGGTGTTATCTCTGACTAAGGCTTCCAGCAAGAATCTTGACAGTGCGAAATCAGCCTGTTACTCTCAAAACTCCTACAACTCACACCCTCCCCACCTCCCCTCCTTCCCCCCTTCCTCCTCCCCCCTTCCCTCCTCCCCACTCCCCTCCTCCTTTTTCACCCCACGCTTGTTCTATTCTGTCCTCCATGTCGATGCTCCAGTACTAGTCGACCGATACTAGATTATCCTGAATACTCGATCGCTAAAAAACAGAAGGTCAAAGATTTGATCCCTGCCTGAGCTTGTGTGTGTGTGTGTGTGTGTGTGTGTGTGTGTGTGTGTGCGTGCGCGCGTGCGTGTGTGTGTACGTGTGTGTGTGTGTGTGTATGTGTGCGTGCTTGTGTGTGTGCGTGCTTGTGTGTGTGTGTGTGTACGTGTGTGTGTGTGTGCGTGCTTGTGTGTGTGCGTGTGTGTGTGTGTGTGTGTGTGTGTGTGTGCTTGTGTGTGTGTTTTGTGTGTGTACGAGTATGTGTCTGTGTGTGCGTGTGCATGCGCGTGTGTGGTATGTGTATGTGTGTGTTTATCTGTCTGTGTGTTTCTCTGTCTGTGTGTGTGTTTTGTGTTTGTGTTGTGTGTGTGTGTGTGTGTGTGTGTGTGTGTGTGCGCGCGCGTGTGTTTGCTATTTTATCTTGGGCTCCGATTTGTTTGAATTTACCGCCAATCATTCCGTACAGAACAAAGGGAAAATGGACAAACATTACTTAGCAGCCGTCCTAATGACAGACGCGAGCAAACATCACCGAACTATAGTTCCTTTTTGTGGTCAGGAAGTCAACAATCACGCAATAAAATCACTACAGTGTTATAATGAGATCAAGTTTAATTACACCTTCAACTTAAGTTGTTAATGATTGCGTCTGTTTCCCTCAAAATTGCGATTATGTGAAAGTAATCATTGGCGTTTGATTACGCCTGTTGGCCCACACGTATCTCACGAAATATCACTTTTAAGGTGCATAACCGTCAATCTGTCGAATAACTTCAACACCTACAACCTGTGCAGCAGAATGTTTTCGCTTGCTCTGTACCTGTATGTTTCGATTTTTCATCCATTTACGTCGCTGAAAGCGCACAGCTCTACCTCCTGGCCATCGGAAACTCTTATTGTCATCCAACACCATCTCAGTTCCCCAGCGAACTTTAACGAGGCTGCTGATGAAAACAGTAATACTGTCCCGAGTTTGAACCTCAACCCGCAGAATAACTGGTTTTACTCTTGTGTAGGGGAAAAATCTTAGAAGTAAAAATCTTGTTCGAGAATGACTTTAGAATTTTCGCAGACCAGAACGCCGTACCTATTGGTGCAAACAAATGCATGCTGGGCGCTCTAACCCCGCGACCAGACTCCGCAATCAAGGCGTCCACACTCTGATTCAAACGTTGCATGCAACAAACCTTTCCTGTCCTGTATTTTGAGTTGACTTAAGCAAAGCTCATTTTGACGTCATAAATTTACGCGTCGAGCTCGCGTTCTTGATCTCGCTACAGGTGTCGTACGTGTATGGCAGACGAAGATGACGTCACGAGTAAATTGAGGTCAGCCCGAGGACAGGGGAAGCTTGGGTCGTGGTTTCCGCAACTCCTTGCGCCCGCTTCCTGCCGCTTCCGCTCCGACGCTCGGTGTGTACGATGTACTGCATGCGCATCCTTGCTGTGACAGAGGGGGAGTTACGCTGAGTCAAATGCCTATGCGCCAAATGTAAGAGTGGCGATGTGCACTGGGAGAGATTTCATTCTGCTCTCCCCTTGTGGCAATCTTGCTTTATACAATGGAATAGTCGTACGCAGCAGCAGCAGCAGCAACAGCAGCAGCAGCAGCAACAGCAGCAGCAGCAGCAACAGCAGCAGCAGCAGCAGCAGTAGTAGTAGTAGTAGTAGTAGTAGTAGTAGTAGTAGTAGTGGTGGTGGTGGTGGTGGTGGTGGTGGTAATAGTGGTAGTAATAGTGGTAGTAATAGTGGTAGTTGTAGTAGTAGTAGCGGCAGTTGGGGCAGTTGTAGTAGTGGTAGTGGCAGGTGGTAGTGTTGGTGGTGGTGGTGGTGGTTGTAGAAGTGGTGGTGGTAATAATAATGGTAGTAATATTGGTAGTTGTAGTGACAGTTGTAGTAGTAGTAGTGGCAGTTGTAGCAGTTGTGGCAGTGGTAGTAGTGGTAGTGGCAGTTGTGGCAGTTGTAGTAGTGGTAGTAGCAGCAGCAGCAGCAGCAACAACAGCAGCGCATCAGTCGTCGTTGTTGTGGTCAAACGTCTATCTGGAAAGACACTGGTAGCTCCTTGCTTGGTCAGCTGACTCTGGGACAGCATCAGGCGTAGCTGTCTCTGCCGCAATCTCCACGAAGAAACTTTGAGGGCTTACAAGATGTTGCAGTCTGCTCCCTCTTATTCCTCATGCTCTATCCCCCTGTGTATCCCCCTGTGTGTCCCCCTGTGTGTCCCCCTGTGTGTCCCCCTGTGTGTCCCCCTGTGTATCCCCATGTGTGTCCCCCTGTGTGTCCCCCTGTGTGTCCCCCTGTGTATCCCCCTGTGTGTCCCCCAGTGTGTCCCCCTGTGTGTCCCCCTGTGTGTTCCCCTGTGTATCCCCCTGTGTATCCCCCTGTGTGTCCCCCTGTGTGTCCCCCTGTGTGTCCCCCTGTGTATCCCCCTGTGTGTCCCCCTGTGTGTCCCCCTGTGTGTCCCCCTGTGTGTCCCCCTGTGTGTTCCCCCTGTGTGTTCCCCTGTGTGTCCCCCTGTGTGTTCCCCTGTGTGTCCCCCTGTGTGTCCCCCTGTGTGTCCCCCTGTGTGTCCCCCTGTGTGTCCCCCTGTGTGTCCCCCTGTGTGTCCCCCTGTGTGTCCCCCTGTGTGTTCCCCTGTGTGTCCCCCTGTGTGTTCCCCTGTGTGTCCCCCTGTGTGTTCCCCTGTGTGTCCCCCTGTGTGTCCCCCTGTGTGTTCCCCTGTGTGTCCCCCTGTGTGTCCCCCTGTGTGTTCCCCTGTGTGTCCTCTGTGTGTCCCCCTGTGTGTCCCCCTGTGTGTCCCCCTGTGTGTCCCCCTGTGTGTTCCCCTGTGTGTCCCCCTGTGTGTTCCCCTGTGTGTCCCCCTGTGTGTGTTCCCCTGTGTGTCCCCCTGTGTGTCCCCCTGTGTGTTCCCCTGTGTGTCCCCCTGTGTGTCCCCCTGTGTGTCCCCCTGTGTGTTCCCCTGTGTGTCCCCCTGTGTGTCCCCCTGTGTGTCCCCCTGTGTGTCCCCCCTGTGTGTCCCCCTGTGTGTCCCCCTGTGTGTCCCCCTGTGTGTCCCCCATGTGTGTCCCCCTGTGTGTCCCCCTGTGTGTCCCCCTGTGTGTCCCCCTGTGTGTCCCCCTGTGTATCCCCCTGTGTATCCCCCTGTGTATCCCCCTGTGTATCCCCCTGTGGTTTCGGGGTAAGAATTGACCCACCGCATCTCCCTACGCGATTCGTAAGAGGCGAATAACTAGGGACACCGTGACTTGAATTGCGTTTACTCCAAACTGTTCGAGAGATGTTCGTGCTTAATGGCTTTACGTAGCATACAAAGGGTGATAGGCCGTAAAACACCATCCATCAATTCATTCCTCATACTCCCGTCGTTCTCTAGGCGACAGTTCCTCTCGACTGCGTCTTCCGAATGCATGCCCTCTTTCACAGCGAATGTCCAACTCCTGGTGTCCTCAGCGAGGCCTTCCCAGCTGTCTTTGGTGATATCCGGGAATGTCATGCCCTCCAGCACACATCTCTGTAGAACAGAATAGTGAATGAGTACAAAGTGCCCCTCCAGCACACATCTCTGTAGAGCAGAATAGTGAATGAGTACAAAGTGCCCCTCCAGCACACATCTCTGTAGAGCAGAATAGTGAATGAGTGCAAAGTGCCCCTCCAGCACATCTCTGTAGAGCAGAATAGTGAATGAGTACAAAGTGCCCCTCCAGCACACATCTCTGTAGAGCAGAATAGTGAATGAGTACAAAGTGCCCTTCCAGCACACATCTCTGTAGAGCAGAATAGTGAATGAGTACAAAGTGCCCCTCCAGCACACATCTCTGTAGAGCAGAATAGTGAATGAGTACAAAGTGCCCCTCCAGCACACATCTCTGTAGAGCAGAATAGTGAATGAGTACAAAGTGCCCTTCCAGCACACATCTCTGTAGAGCAGAATAGTGAATGAGTACAAAGTGCCCCTCCAGCACACATCTCTGTAGAGCAGAATAGTGAATGAGTACAAAGATGGTTCTTTTGAGGAGGGTTGCAGTGCATGCTGCCTTGCCTTTCGTCTTGAAGACTATTTACTATTTTGCCCCGTCACTGACGTCTTTTTCTGCCTAACTGTTTGTTTGCTAGTGAATGTACAGGTTTGTCTGATATGTTCCTGTCTGAAGTTAGTGCCTAGATATGCGCCTGTCTGCCTGTTTGTCAACATTTCTACAAGTGTGTTGATATTTGACTGCAGTAAATACACATACATGTGACTGTTTGTGTGTCTGCTCCTATCCATCTGCCTACTCCCGTCTCCTTCGGTACCCCACCCCCTTCTCCCTTCTTCTGTAACACCCCCACCCCTCCACCCACCCCGCATCCCTCCTTCCCATCTCTCTCCCCTTTTCTATTCTCTCTCTCTCTCTCTCTCTCTCTCTCTCTCTCTTACACACACACACACACACACACACACACACACACACACACACACACACACGAGTGCGCGAACATGCACGCATGATTACTCACTCATATACAACTGTACACAACAAAAGATATTTCACAAAGCATAAATAAGATGGACAAGTTACAACTGCAACCTGTCTGTTGAGTGATAGTTTGCTCTGAAATACAGGACAGAAAGAAAGGAAAGGAAAAACTATGTCGCAGAACGAAACAACCATAATAAAATTGCTCGTCTCTCTCTTGTTATGTTTTGCACAAAAAAACAAACCGTGAAAGTTGCTGTTGAAACTAATTAAACTGAAATTATGGATTGCAAGTGAAAGCGCGGACAGTTTTGGCTACATAGTGAAAATAATACACAGTGTTGTATCTTAGGTTATGCAGCATAACCGAACATTCGTTATTTAGAGAGTGAATTCTGTTTATGTCCCTTTAAGCTGCCTATCCAACCAAGATAGTTATCCAACCTTTCTCTAGACTGGTTGCACTCTCTCTCTCTCTCTCTCTCTCTCTCTCTCTCTCTCTCTCTCTCTCTCTCTCTCTCTCTCTCTCTCTCACACACACACACACACACACACACACACACACACACACCCACACACCCACCCTAAATATGACTTTATTTTTCTCGTGGTACAAGGCAAGGCAGAGACTCATGAGGCATTTATCTGAAACTACTCCATTTGTTCTGCGATTTACTTATTGCAAGCTCATTTGTTGCACGTACGTTTGTTTCAAATACTCTTTTCAATACCAATACAAAAATATGTGATATAAAGTAGAGTAGTTTTTTTTCAGTAGATGTGAGCTTTTTTGTGGCAAGGATACTGTGATTTATAGCATTGTCATATGTCTCAGAACCAAAGAAATTATCTCTTAGTCTGCTTTAAGACTTTCCCTCATTTGTTACTATTTTAAGATGCAACATGGTTTAATAGCGATCTGCTGACTTCATAACTCACGAAAAAATACTGCTGCTACTACTACTACTACTACTACTACTACTACTACTACTACTACTACTACTACTACTACTACTACTACTACTACTACTACTACTACTACTACTATTACTACTACTACTATTAATAATATTACTACTGTTACTACTACTACTACTACTACTACTACTACTAACTACTACTTCTTCTTTTTCTCCTCCTCCTCTCCTTGCTCAGCTCTTCTTCCTCTTTTCGTCTTGCCTTGGTGTGTCGATCAGACAGGATTCGACACTGCCACTCGCCAGGAAAGCTGAGCCGCGCTTGACCCAGTTCTGGTTCTCGCCCTGTGCCTGCTGTTCTGCACTGGAGCGAGGAGCGTATTGTGAGGGCTTGCTCTCCCGCCCTGCACTCCGACCCTAAATCAGCTTTTCAAAGGATTCTCGTAGGGCGTTGGTTGACGTCACTCGCACGCACCCAGCTCGGCTAACTTCGGCTGATTTCGTCAATTCTCGCCCGGAGCGGAAACTTCCTTATATGGAGATGCTCGGCACACCGACTTGTTTTCGTGAGTGGCCGAGACCGGGCGGCCGATCCCGAATGTTTACGAGTGTTTCCGCCTGTAGGCCCGAGGCCTGTCGGCTTTGTGATGACGCCGTGGGTCGGAAAAGTGGCTGATTGTGACGTCAGGCGTACTAGATGCTGCGCCACAGCGCTCTCCGTCACAGCCGTCTTGACTTACTTAGTTTGCGGCGGAAACGAGGAGTCATTGATACTCCAAAGGAGGAGCAGACCACGCCCCGGTTCTATTACCACGCCTTGCTCCTCCCACGAGCTCTAAGCCGAACCTCGCTGCCTCTGATGAGTGGAACTATGCTTCATCGAAGGGCCGGCCTCCCACCCACAAAACATTTGTCTGCATTACTTTCTTCCAGGGATAGCCTACTCATACAGAGAGGCTTTCCGTTGTCTACCTTCCCACTGAAAAACGGGAGGAATGAACTGGAAACTTTGTCCGAGTTTGACAACCCACGCGTGGAGTTCAGTCCTAAGCAAGACCTCACAGTCACCTTCGCATCGACTCACGGTCCTAAGTGTATGTTTCCGATGTGCCTCGATGTTGTTTCAGTGACTAAGGCTTTACCGTTGCTTTGCTGCTTTCTCCGCCGTGGAGAGACAAAACAATTGCGTCGTCGAATGACTCCGAAGCCCTGTCTCTGCGTCTCTTCCTGTAACAGTCATCGTGGTTATGTATCACTCGGGTGGATTTAGTCAGGAGAGAGTCCACCCCACTTGACATCCACCCTGATGGTGCGCGGCACGACCTTCTGTTGAGGACTCGTGGTGCCCTCACGGGTCGAATCTTTCGTATAATGTGACTGCTGGTGATCTCACCGCCTCGTACTGGGATCTTCGGGTTCAAGGGACAGAGTACTTCCTTCCCATTGTTATGACGTTGCTCTGCTTGCCCTGGCTGTCCCCTCAAGGTCTTACTGTACTAACTCCCCTGTGCTCCTCCTCGTCGCAACCACAGCTGAATTGGAGAATTGTCTTTCTGAGCAAATAAGCTTCTTCCTGTCGTGGTGAGATGACTTGGGTGGATGCATCATCCATGCAAAAGTACAAGCAATTGTCGGCCACGTGCTCACGGACACGTTGGAGTGGGTTGGTCTTGGCGTGTCTGAACAGAGAGTGAATTCTGTCAAATTTGAACATGTAAGCCGTCGACTCGGGCGCGAAGTGGCAAGAAACTCTCAAGGAAGCGACGCACCAGGCAGTCTTCCGAGGAAGAGCTCCCGTCAGCAAGTGTTTCGGCGTGTACAACTTGCAGACGTGGGGGCGTGAGAGAGTCGAGTCCATTCCTGACATTTCCGAAAAAGAAACGCTAGCTTCGCACACTTTTTATTGAACGCACTTCGTATGTAGGGTGTGCAGGTGTGTGCTGCCAGTGCGTTTCTGTCGGAAGCCTGCACGGTGTTCAGACTTTTTTGTGATCAGGTCGCTGTTGCTGTCAGTGTCAGTGCAAAGCAACACCCTTTTTATCATTACGCAGTTAGTTTCAACTTTTCTCATAGCATGGAAGCCTAAATGGTTTTGAAACTGTCTTATTAGGATTTCGGCTCGTTTTCAAGTCATGGGAACAGAAACTGCAGTCGAGTTAAGATGTTCACTGCAGCAGTAAAGATCTGTTTCAGCGGATGAAACAATTGTTTCGTGCTTACATGGTAGAAAGAATGATGTATCTCGTCCTGGGAGAACTCGGGGCGAAAGAAAGAGTTTCCCACAAGCAGAGACGCAACGCTGTTCTTGTCTAAATCGCATGGATGGATATACTTTCACACACATTTTTCTTCTTTGCTGACCGAACCATATATTTTGATAATTATTAATTCGCTTTCCATTCCTCTCCTTAACAGTTATTGCTTTATGACTGTACATTATGGGCCATCGACAAGTCAGAACACATTCTACAATAAAGTTATCGTGACTCGAATGGAATGTCAACGAAGAACAGCTGTCTGATTTGAAAGCCGCTGCACAAAAGAAGTACTCCAATTGGAGTAGCACAATATACTGTATTTTACGGGCATGCGCGAACCCTTCTGTCGATCGAAAGCACAGGGGAGACATTTGGCTTCTACTCTTACACCTTCGTTTTGATAGCTTCGCATGGGCCGTAACCA